>JBBPBX010006719.1:0-67582 GCA_038048925.1 Garcialebias charrua
GATTTGTTAGCCCATTAAATCAGTCTTATCTGTTTATTACCCTGTGGGTTAGCTAAACTGATTAACAGATCTGTCTTTTTGAAAGAATATTTAGTTTATTAAGCAGTGTAATGACTTTTTCAGCTGACCTTTTGTTGGGTTTTATCAGTTTTTAGGGCGAGCCCAGTGCAGAAGTGTACATTTTATCACTATGTCGGTGCTGCTAAGCTGCTGACTGGTCAGCATTTCCTCTCAAAGGCACACAAATCTCCAGGTACTAAATCAAACTTTGGGCAAAAAAAAAAAAATTGCCTACAACCACCTTCAAATACACACAATAACCTCTGCAAATGTATTGCAATGACACATACACAAAATCAATGGTGATGATGGGCAACAATGATAGCAGATGTTGGCTGTTAAGTATGAAAGAGAAAATTACGTTTTTATTTATTTCCAGACTAAAGTCTCATCTTCATTCTATTTATTTTCCTTTTGTTGTCCTGCTTAAATATAACAATAGAAGGTTCACTCACACTGTCAAATCATTTAACTGAAACATTTAAACATTGCAGTGTTGAAAATGTCACAGAAATGATTTTTATGACTGCCTATTAACAATAGAAGGTTCACTCACACTGTCAAATCATTTAACTGAAACATTTAAACATTGCAGTGTTGAAAATGTCACAGAAATGATTTTTATGACTGCCTATTCTGTTTATTTTTTGCTTTATCTACATGCAGGCCTCTTAAGGTGCATTCACACCAGCCCTGTTTAGTTTGCTTTAATCGAACTCTAGTCCATTTGCCTAAAAAGTCCAGTTACTTTGGGGAGGTCTGAATGTGCAATTGAATTCTGATGCAGACCAAAAAAGTGAACTCTGGACCGCCTAAAAACCTAGGTCTTGGTTCAGTTGAAGTGATCTTTGGTCTTGGTTCAGTGTGAATGCAAGCAGACTGGAGACCGCTCCAAAAGTAGGAAGTGGACTACAGCGCAGGGCAAACAAACGTGCATTTCTCTTACCTCATATGCAGCCGTCTCAGCCGCCTTGTGGGAAAACAACATTCTCTATGGTCTTCTGCTTCATCTTCCACTCATGCTGAGTCCATTGTTGAAAAATGTTTGTTTGGCACATGAGCCACAGACAAAACAGAAATCCTAAAACCACTAAAATTTGACGCCAATCATTTTTGTTTTTATTTCCAGAAGTAAGTTGCGCTCTGTGTCTTCTTCAGAGGTTTTCATGTTGTTTCCTTCAGTAGTTCTTGGTGCAGCGCCACCACAGGCGAGGGGGGGAACAGGTTGGCTCGATTGGCTCAGTGCAGTGTGAATGTGAACCTCACCAGCTGAAAATGTAAACAAATGTTCTGAATATTGGTCCCCAATCGAACCGAGTCTACCAGACTATCAGGTGTGAAAACGACCTTAGATTAGAACATGTAGTGATTCACAATCTCTTCTACGTCTCTCACCATGTCGAGCTTTGAGCTCAGTTGTCTCTGCTGCTGCTACTCTCAGTGAATCAGGCTTCACTATCTATCCAGTCCAATACATTCAGAGAAGCTCTGTCTGCGTGACTCGCCACCAACAGCGTGTTTCTTCAATCTAATGTTCCTGGAATGAACAGCTTTGCGGTTACACAAGTTAATGACGCGACATATACACTAAATTTTCAAATTTACAAAAGTACTCTGGGGGTAATTTGCTGTCAGTGTCATATTCATAAGGGGTCTGAAGACTGAGAATTTTGATTGTGTGGTAGAAATCTTTTCACGAGTGTGTATGCGTCTTTTGCGGATTTCTAAATACTTGTAAGTAACTCCAGATGTCCCCAGGCAGCACGCCGGTGGGTCTCAAGCAACAGCAGTTCTTTGACTCTGTTAATGCCTTGTATATAAACCTCACATAATGAGTCCCATTAAATACAAATTATGAGCGTGGGCAGTTTAGACTCATGTGAGTAGAGCATACACCAGAGAGCTTATGTGTCTAATAGATTGTTATTCTGTTATTAACTTTCAAACAAGTCTAATTAATTTTTAAGTTGGAAAACGTTGAGAACGAAAAGTAATCAAGAAGATATCTCTTCCAAGGCCATATGTATCCAAATAACCTTCACATGTGGAGAAATTAGTTGCACAGTTTTTTTGTTTGCCTTCAGCCACACTTCATGAACACCACTTTTCCCCAGCCATGGTCATCTTATTCTTCCACAGCTGGAACGGGCAGAAATGAACTTACTGGAAAGTCTAAGCACTTACGGTACTGGAAAAAGACAACTGCGTTAAGTCATCAGGATGGAAAAGAGGAGTATCAGTGTGATAGCAGTGTTAGTGTTGTAAAGATGGTCTAACTGTCTGATGAAGGTTTTTTTTTTTTTTTGTCAGCAGACAGTCAGACATTGTAGGTGTTCAGATTAGATATCATGTCCTAATGTGGATTGGTTAGTCACAATCTTCACCCGACACTGCTTAAGTGTTACTCAAGCTCATGAGGTTTATTTTCTCCTGTAGGTCCAGTGAAGTCAGATGTGAAGCCCATGGATAAGTCCCGGTTAGTGGTGAAGAATTCTGGACTTCAGCGCTCCTCCTCGGATGCTGGTAAAGAAAGTCGAAAAGGCACTGGACCTGGAGAGCATCGTAAGCCTCCATCTGGACTGGTCAGACCTTCAGCTGGTGGAAACTTTGGCTTCAAGAAGCCTCCCACAACTACCAGCACTGGTGCAAACATTTCCATTACACCCAGTGCTGCAAGCACAGGCATCAGTTCCATACCCAGTAGCTCAGCATCCTTGGGAAAGATCCCTAAAACATCTGGCATTCCTGTCAAGCCAAATGCAGGTGCAGGAGGACGTAAGACAAGTTTAGATGTTTCAAACGGTGACCAAAGTGGGTTCCTGTCTCCAAATGCCAGGACATCTCTCCAGTACCGCTCTCTGCCTCGCCCAGCAAAGACAAGCACTCTGACTCTAACTCGGCCAAGCTCAGCTCGTCCAGTGAGCACCACCATGGACATAGGATCAGGGCTAACTAAACCCTCCAACATAGCAACACATGGTTCAAGGATTAAGGAGCCCACTTCCGGACTTAATTCTGGTAAGACCGGAGGACGTGGGATCCCAAGTCCCACCCCTGTCAATCAAACAGACAGAGAGAAGGAGAAAGAAAGAGCCAAGGCTAAAGCTGTAGTCTCGGACTCAGAGTGTGGTGGTGGGTCTTTGAAGGGGAGTCCTGCTCAGACCCCCTCAGGAAATGGAGGAAAGCTGCATGGGCTGAGACCACCCAAGAGTATGGATTTGACCTCACCTGGCATGCAAAGGTATTGAAACTCTTGTATTGTCACTTCCACTTACAGTTAGACATGCACGGTGAATTGATATTTTGCATTTGTTTTAACATCATCTTGTGTTTCGTTAGGTTGTCTGGAGTCCGCAGCCTGGCAAAGCCTCCATCCTTGACCCAACTGGACAAGTTGAACTCCAACAGCCTGGAGGTCGATGTTCAGGATGGCCTGCCTCCAAAGATCCCTCCCTACTCCAAGCTCCAAGAACTTTGTAGCTCAGGAGGAAACTCACCCAGCTCCTGCCTGTCCCCAAGTCCTGCACCTTTACTCAATGTGAACTCCTCAGCCTGCTTTTCTAGCTCTGGAATCGGACTGGGACCTAGGCAAGTCACGTCCCTTGGGGTTGAAAAGAGCGAAAGGAGCACCTCTCCCCTTCTCTACCCTCGCATGTCTGGGCTGCATCGCAGCATGGAATCTCTGCAGTTACAGATGAGTCTGGCACCTGAATCCCAGGGTAAAGAGAAGGACATGGGGATGGAGACTTTGGTGAGAAGTTACACAACTTTAGAGCCCCAAGACAAAGATACACAAGAAGACAGATGCCTTCCATCGGGGTTGAGCTCTTCAAGTAAAGTTTCACTGAGTCTCTCAGACAGGTGAGTTTAGTTCTGAAGAAATATAATAGATAACTTGGACAGATAAAGCCCTCAGGTGTACTGTACATACAAAACAGCCATGTAGCACCACTTACTGGTCAGCTAGGGTACTACACAGTTATTGTTTTTCAGCAATCATTAAAATTGTCAAAAAATTGATTGAACACATCAATACAATCACATTTTAACCAACTTATGTGTTTATGACCATAGTGATTAAGAACTTTGTTCTTCATTTGACAAGAGAAAACAAAGATGGAATGGGTTGCTAAATTCTGACCAACATTTTAGGAACATAGCTCTCAATACTGTAGTAGTAAATATTAGCATTTAATGACAATTAAACTCAAACAGGAAGTCAACCACAAACCCCACCACCACACATACACACACATTAATGAATCACTGAGCTGTTACTTCTACAGGCATGTTATCAGTACCGTAATTGTACTGGTCCCTCTGACTGAAGTCATAATTACCGCCTGACACCAGCTGTCTGCCAGTTTTACTGTGCCTCTTTGTGCCCGCTGCCTGTTCATGAAGCTTTAATAACTCCCTTCACTAGCGCTTAAATAACGTGACTGTTTAATTTCCACAGTTCTCGGAGAGACAGAAACACACTGCCAAAGAAAGGTTTACGGTATGTAAGTGCACACATGCAGCTACGCTCAAACACATTTTGATACTTGCTTTGTTGTATGTAGTACATGAGGTTCTGTGTTCATTTATTGAACTGACTGGCTGTAAATACAGACTGGCAGAGCTGTACAAATGGCTCTGAATAGGCTATATGCCACGGGTAGTTGTGACGTACCGCCGTTAAAATATAGGCCACATCCCGCACTTCCGGTTCCTATCCACTGCTGTTGTTGTTAGCGTTAGCTCCTAGTAGCAGACCATGACAACGACCCGAAACGGGAAGCGGCTGCGCGCTACTGGCACTACACGTGAGTTCCGTTGTGTCCGCCCACCGGTGGGTACAGCTGTTCCGAGGGGGGGTTAGGGCGACAATTTATCGCGGCTATCCATAGGGGGAACGTCGCCATAGATTTATATGGATTTATGTGTGTATAGGGTTATTATTGGTGTGTATGCAGATGTTTTATTAATTGTATTTAGTCATCTATGTTCGTGTCATTCCCGCTAACCGGAAGTGCGCGGTCTGGCTCATGACTGCGGAAGTGCTAGAACGGAAGTCCGTGGCATATAGTCTATTGTGTTAATGCTAAAATAATATCAGTTCAGGTCCTTAGTTGCACAACCTACAGTGTGGCATGACTGCTTGAGTATCTGCATACAGAGCAGTAATTGACATGCATTCGCAAAAAATATCTTGAGGTATTTGGCATTTAACTGCCAGGTTTGAATGATAATGTTATTTGACCTCTTGCAATCAAATCGTCTGCATCAGCACGACTCAGTGTGTCTTGCTCTAAACATTTTTGTGTTTTTGGACTCTGTAAATGGTTATTTTACAGATTAATCATGTCCCTGTCCCTTGTCTCCATAGTTTCAATGGTGCTTCTCAAACAGAGGAAGGGAAGGAGAAAGAAGAGAGGAGACTCTCACATACGGTTGTCAGCATGACCGACTCACTCACTCTTCCTCTGCTGTCCTCACCAACCTCCCTGCCTCGCACCTCTAAAACTGCAATGGGTGTGTATCTCTGTTCGCACACACAGACAGAAGAGTAATCTTCACAGTAATTCATGCTTCACGTGTGCATTAGTTTGACTCATATCAGATGGTAACTCTGATGTTATTTTAGTCCCCAGCCCTGTAGGCGGACCTCCCAGGATGATTCGGTCCAACAGCATCCCAACACACGACGCCTCCATGGAGCTGTACGGTGCATCGCCGCTGGGCAGCACTTTATCACTGGCTGAGCGTCCACGCAGCATAGGAATGGTTCGGTCCGGATCCTTTAGGGATAGAGAGCCCAACGATGAAGGTGAAAGTCATATTCATTTTGTTTTTATTGTGTTCTATAAAGATCATCTGCCATTTTAAACTACCACGGCTTGTTTGTTGATTTTGTTTCTCTGGATGTTCATTCTCCAGTTCATGGGTCCGTCCTCTCCCTGGCATCAAATGCCTCGTCAAGCTACTCTTCAGTGAGTGTGAGCAGCACACAGAAACAGGTAGATATGAATTAGTTTGTGTACCGACAGCTGGATGTCTGTGTGGATGGGGGTGATTTTCTCTTGGTTCACACTTTAAACTGCACACACTTAAGCCTATGCCTCGTACCTTATTAGTCTCCTCTTCTTTCCGCTTCTCTTCTCTCTGTCTTATCTAACATCTTGGCTTTTAATCGTCTTTTTCCCCAAGGCTGAGGAAAGGATTCAGGGGGAGGTAAGTGTAGTCTTTGCAGCCCTGTCCCCCCTCACTGTCTTGTCACGATTTGTTCCTTTTATCCATCAGTCTCATTCCTGTCGTCTTTTAAGAGTTGGCTTTTCATTTCATGATCACCACCATCTCACTTGCAACATCATGAGACATTTTCAGCTAACATAATGTTTTGATTATACCTAATGCAAAGTTGTTGTGTTTTTTTTCCTTACAGCAAATTCGCATGTTGAGGAGGGAGCTGGAATCCTCGCAGGAGAAGGTGTCCAATCTGACAACGCAGCTGACAGCTAATGTACGTATTACCTGTCTTATCTTCGGGGGTTTTGTCTAAAGTGTCTTCAGCACATTCTTTTTTCCTCTTCACTTTCTAACTAGGTTACTAACGTCATGAAATTAATTTTTTGTCAGTTGCAATGCAATCACAAACGTATCCCTAGCAATTGCATATGAAAAAACACAATGTCTTGAGCTCTAGACAAAATGAAAACACTCTAATCTTTCTAAACATACATTTTATATCACATTTACCTTTACATATAAATTTGTCTTACAGTTGTTTGATGTTAATTCAAAATGCTGCTGCCAGAGTCTTCACTGGAGTTAGTAGGAGAGATCATATCTCTCCAGTTTGAGCTTCTCTCCATTGGCTCCCTGTCATATTCACAACTTAATTCAAAATCTTCTAACATACAAAGCTCTCAACAACCTAGCTCCATCTTATATTAGAGATCTTATTGTTCCATATTTTCCTAACAGAGCACTTTGCTGTCAGACTGCAGGCTTACTTGTGGTGGAAGGAAGATCTATCAGTTATCAGGCTCCTCTCTTGTGGAACAAACTTCCAGTTTCTGTCCGTGAGGCTGACACATTGTCCCGTTTTAAGACTTTACTTTTTGATAAATCCTATAGTTAGGGTTAGCTTGTTGCTGCTTAGACTACTGGAGGACAAATTGACCTAATTTCCTTATATGAATTGTTAAAATTGAATAATTTTCATTTGATACTATTTCTATCTTAATGTGATTTTCGACTTGCCATTGTGTATCTGTTCCTCCTTCTTGTTCCTCTCAAACGCAGCCAGTTGAAGCAGATGACCGCTTGTCCTGAGCCTGGTTCTGCTAAGTTTTTTTTTCCTCATGAGGGAGTTTTTCCTTTCCACTGTCGCCTTCGTGCTTGCTCAAAATGAGAGTTCTTTGATGGAATTAAATTCAAAGCAGTCTTTTTATCAGATAACAATGGGAACAAGCCTAATTCAAACAGAACAATGAGCTAAAAATATGACCATTAATATTAGAAACCTTGTTTTCAACAAAACAAAACACTTCAACAAAATAAATGTATCAGTGTGAAAACTGGGCTTAATACAGATTGAAGAAAAAAAAGTAGAACTGAAAAACAGAAACTGAAAATGTTGCACTAAATATGATTTGCATGACGTAATGCGTTATTAATTCCTGTTAAACCTGGTGTGCAGAAAGCTGATAACAAAACCCGTAGGAATAACTAGTTGAGATATCAAACAGAACAAGAGCAAAAGGTTAGATTAGCTGAATAAACCTGAAAAAAAAAAAAATAATAATTAAGCTGCAGCTTTTCGTTTCTAAGGAGCTGAATAATCAGTAGTAGTTTCTCCCTCTAATTTCACACTAAAATATGTCACTTATCTTTAAATAAGAAGCATAAAAAAATCCCACTATTTATATTTAAATCCAAGTTTTTGTTCCTCCATTCTGCACAGTCTAGGCCTTATCTCTGCGGCATGTGCATAATTTCAGCCTTCTCCTGAATATTCCTCAGAGCCACTCAGCTTCACTGCACACCTACATATCTGGTTTCTTTTCTCTTTATTTCTCCTTGACACGGTTGGTTCTGTGTTAGGGCCTCATCAGCGTTTTTTCTTTGTTCAGCTGCAAACCACAAGCTTCATGCAGAACACGTCGTCATGTATTTCTCCACTTGATATTTTATTATATCCTAATGTATTTCTCCACTTGATATTTTATTATATCCTAATGACATTGTTAATCTTTAACAAATACAGTGGAAACAAAGTCTGGGTGTTTTGGAGTAACGACTGAGGTGATTCGTTTAAATCCCTGCACTATTGTATTTTTCATATAAAAACAACAGGGTGTTGTTGGTTTTTTGTGTGCGTTTACACTAAAACGTGTGTGTGATAGAAAGAGGAAGAGATTAGGGAAGAGGAGGTTTTTATTCAGACCTTTTTTCCATTTGACTTTTTTAAGTCCCTTGTTTAAAAGGGTAAAGAGCAGCACATCTGCTGACTGTTCTCTGTCTTAATTTGCATGCTCACTGGTCTCCTCATTATTCATCTTTCTTCTAGATGATGCTCTCTCATCTCTCCGTTTGAACATCTAACAATTTTTTTATTCCTTTTCTTTGTTTTCTGTTTAGGCCAATCTGGTTGCTGCCTTCGAGCAAAGTTTGGCGCTGATGACGGCTCGGTTGCAGAGTTTGTCAGTGAGCCATGAGCAGAAGGTAACATCACAGCTGCACTTTTAAACTTTAAACACACACGTGCACACACACACACACACACACACACACATCAGAAGTTCAGCCACATTCCAACAGTTTGCTTATCTTCAGAGCAGTCGGAGAGAGTTACGGTGGAATGAGCTGACTTTGATCACAGCAGGAGCTGAACGTGGGTTCGATGCTCAAACTGCACAGTTAATGGATGAGTTACTATCAGAATAAAAAAAAGATTAATAATAAATAAAGAAATAAAGCTGAAACCAAACAGCTTGCACGTGCACTCAAAGCAGCATTCCTACAGTCCTCTGTGTGTCCTCTGGTGTGAATGAACTGATCACCACGCGAGGAGTCGTTTCTGTGTGTGTGTGAATGTGCGGAGTCTCCCTGAGTGTTCACGCCTTACTGCTCCCTCTGAAAGCTCTGTCTGGACTGCACCAGAAACCTCTTTTGTTGTCCGTGCCAGCGCACTGACCTGTGCAGCTCAGCCCGCTGCAGAGTCTCTTTACCCTTGAGGAGATGGACCCGGTGGCTCCATTTAGAGCAAAGTGGGATCGACTTTAGCAGATGACTACTGATGCAGAACGACTCTGTTGTTCTGAACTCATTGTCCTTTTGATGACATTGCAAGCGAGGTCAAGTTTAGCATGGATGAGCTCATGCGATTGTTTAAGTATTATGATTTGAGTAAACTTTTAGCTTTACCCACTCAAAAACTTCAGGTATATGCTCTTGTTTGTTTTTATTGTCTAAATTTGATACAATAGAATGCCCTTAAACAGACAAATTATTTGTGAGATTTTTATTGGTTTTTTTTTTTTTTGTCCTGTTGATTTGCACTTTACAAAACTGTCATAATGAAACAGTAAGTGATTCAGAACGCCACCCAACTCCTTTCACAGGCCATGACTGTCTCTCCTCCAGCAGGCCTGTGGACAAAAGGGTGTGTTGATGTCTCACTGTATCACTGCACCCCTCTCTGGCTGACCACATCAAATTTAAGTCACTTGTTCTTGTCCAGAGTGGCCGCTGGGTCAGCACTTGTCTCTATCAAATTAGCTGAACAGCTTTGTTGCTCTCCCAAAACCGTGCGTAGACGCCAACACTGAAACACACGCAAAGAGAGCAACTGTGGACTGAACTGCAAAATCCAAGAATCTCTTAAAGAGCTAAAGGTGGACTGCTGTCAAAAGCACTTGTTCTTTTTTAAAATAAAAGCATCTACAACTGGTTAAATTTTATGAAATTGCACATGTCATGTGTAGTGAAACTCCACAGTGCTGTGCTGTTTTTTTATTTTATTTAAATGTGTTAGCGTAATTTAGAGAGTCAGAGTCAGAGAGAATTTATTGTCATTTGCACCGCATGTAGTACATGTGTTGAAAACGAGATTATGTACACAGGGTCCCAGTTACATCCAACAACAAATGCAAGAGAAATACAATAATAACATCTAGGATTAACTAAGAGAGACATCACATCAGCTAGTAATACACTAAGCCCTAATGTAGTAGAAAAACATCATTATAAACAGCAGCACGAACATGAGCAGATGGTCACAGATGAACGCAGCAACAAGAAACAGATCAGTACAGTATCAGTATGATGTGACATTTTGCAGTGTTTATTCTTATTATTTATTTATTCATGAGTCTGACAGCCTCAGGGTAGAAGCTGTTTCTCAGTCTAGTGGTTCTACATTTGATGCTCCTCAACCTCCGTCCCGAGGGGAGTGGTGCAAAGAGTGAGTGTGCTGGGTGAGTGAGGTCTTTCATGATGCAGGTGGCTCTTTTTCTGCATCTGGAGGTGTAAATGTCTGTGATGGTGGGGAGACTGACTCCCACAGACTTCTGTGCAGCCTTCACCACTCTCTGCAGAGCTTTTCTCTCTGCAACTGTGCAGCCTCCATGCCACACGTTGATGCTGGAGCACAGGACGCTCTCCACTGCACACCTGTAGAACGAGGTGAGGACTGGGCTTCTCAGACCGGCTCGTCTCAGCCGTCTGAGGAAGTAGAGTCTCTGATGACCTTTCTTGATCAGGCTGGTGGTGTTATTGCTCCAGCTGAGGTTATCATTCAAGTGTACACCCAGGTATTTGTAGCTGGAGACCACCTCCACCGCAGATCCACCTATATACAGTGGGGTGTGGGTGTGTTTGTTCCTTCTGAAGTCCACAATCATCTCCTTCGTCTTCTTCACATTCATGTGAAGGTTGTTCTCTTTGCACCAGCTCTCCAGATGTTCCACCTCCTGTCTGTAGCTGGATTCATCATTATCTGTGATGCATCCCACCACAGCTGTATCATCTGCAAACTTAACAATATGACAGCCTGGATGTGTGGCTATACAATCATATGTGAGCAGAGTGAACAGAAGAGGGCTCAGCACACATCCCTGAGGAGAGCCAGTGCTGAGGGTGATGGTGGAGGAGGAGAAGTTGTGGATCTTCACGGACTGTGGTCTGTCTGTTAAGAAGTCTAAGACCCAGTTACAAATAGAGGGGCTTAGTCCAAGTGTGGATAGTTTGTCTATCAGATACCAAAATGTCTATATACCAAAATGAAGACAGAAAAAACCACAACGAACAAGACTTGTAGGTGTGTCTTCTACTGGCCTCGTCATTCTGCAAACAGCTGATGCCAAAGCATTTTTGATGCCCCATTTTATATGTTACGGCCGTTAAAGGCTTAAAACATACAAAGTGGACATTGGATACAGAAAAATAATTAAAACAAATTGTATTGAACCTAAAATAAAGCCCTCCAGGCTGGCAAGGTCCTCCCAGACTTCTCTCACCAGGACAGGAGCATCCTTGTCTGGTTCAGCATCCAAAGGAAAAGAAAAATAAGAAAAAGTTCAAAGAAATGGTGGACCGGTGAGTCTGGCCAAAAAGAATAAAACGCCACCCAGGCAAACCCAACCCTGTACAGGGCCGTCGTGTCTCCCCAGGTAACGATCTACCTTACAAAAGTCCCTCTACACAAACAAAAGGCGAAAATAGGACTACCAGCACTCACACAGTCAAAAGTACAACTAAAAAGAAAAAGGAAAAAGGGTAACAGTCCCTTACTGTTAACCCCAGCTGTCCCCCTCTTGGACAACTGTACAGACACTGCCCTCAGTGTCTCCAAACTTAAACTTAAACAAGCCTCATAGGCACAGGTGTTGCTAAACACACAGAGTCAAATAAGGAGTTGTGAAGTGTACAGTAAAATACAGTAATGTTGTATAAAACATATATGTTGTCATGTATCAGGAAGCAGATCAATAAATAATATATTTCTTACACAGCAGATATTGGTCTAGCACGTGACATTCAAAACATCAAATAAAAGATCGACATTAAATGGACCATTCATGCTCCTGATATTTATTCGTTTGAAGTGAGGCAGCTGTGACATTTATTAACTGTTTGTTCAGGACTCGGAGCTGACTGACATGCGGGAAACGATCGAATCTCTGAAGTCCAGGAATGAAGAGGCCCAGGCCGTCATGCAGGGAGCCTTAAACACTCCAGACAACTGTAAAGGTCTGCAGATCAACCACTTCATCTTTCTGCTCCTTGTTTTAGTTCCTTCTCTCTCTCTGTGCAACGATTACAGTTCTCTTGTTTTTCCAGACCTTCATATGCGACGTCAGAACTCATGTGAGAGCATCTCCAGTCTCAACAGCCTGACCAGTATGTCAAGTGTGGGAAGCCTGAAGGATCAAGATGCCAAGAAGAAGAAGAAGAAGAGTTGGGTAAGAACCAGTGGTCACTGTATTTTCAGGCAAGCTTTCCTCCACGCAGCCCTGTGTTGTTGTTGTTGTTTTTTTTGGTGAGCATTGTTCTTATTAAAAATGACTAAGCAGCGTGGATGAAGTGTGACGAGTCTTTCCCTCCTCTTTGTTACTTTACTGTCTCAGGTCTTTGAGGTGAGTCCCATCTCTGTGTAACTTTATAACGTCTGTAATTTTCTGTCACACGGCATGATGGACCATCTGAAACTACAAATCTCCACCCATCTCTCCTGACTGACCTCCTCCACTAACGATTAATTGGCTGCCTATAAACGTTTAAGACAGACGGCTGTAATTCAGTTTGAAAGGCAAACAGCAGACACGATGCCTAGCCCAGTTTAAGTTCATGATTCCTCCTCATTTACTTGTCGTGGACTTTATTCTTCAGTACAAACAGATCTGGTCATTGTTGTTGTCGGTTAATGTTGTCTGACCCTTTTATATTACGCACACTGACTGAAAGTTTAAAGGAATAAGTTGTTGTTTGGAGAATTGAGCACTGTGATGCTTGAGCATTATAGGAAATAAACATTGGACAATAAATCAGACAAAAATATTGATTATTTTTGTTAGAAACTTCAAAAACGCCTCATAAATCAATAAATTTGAATTTTCTGAGGTGGTAAATGCTGGAAAATGACAAACTATTCCTTTAGCGTTAAGCATGTAATTATTTAATTTGATCACTTCCCTTTTTAGCCTTGTTGCTGAATGTGTCTGCTTTTAAACCACACGTCTGCTCTTGTGTTTCTCTACAGCTGAGGAGCTCCTTCAACAAGGCTTTCAGCATTAAAAAAGGCACCAAAACCTACTCAGACATCGAGGAAATCGCCACCCCAGACTCCTCAGCTCCCAACTCACCAAAGATGACTCATGAAGGAGGAGAAGCAGGAGAAAGCCAGCTCCCGTCCCTCATAATGTCAGGATCTGCCACCTCCTCAGGGTGAGAACAGAAACAACAACAAGCAGCAAATGTCAGCCTCTGTGTGGGTGTCTGTCTCTGACGTGAACGTCTTGGCTCATCTAGGATCATGGAGATGACAGAGGAGGGAGACGGTGGTGAAGCGGTGGTGTCAGAGTTACGTTCAGAGCTCTGGGAGAAAGAGAGGGCACTGACAGATATCCGATTAGAGGCCTTAAGTTCTGCCCATCACTTGGAGCAGCTCAGAGAAGCCATGCACAACATGCAGGTCTGTTTCACCTCTCTGTACATCTTTCAGTGGCAGACTGTGACTATTAGAGCTCAGTCTCTTACGTTGAAGTACAACATGTGATTTCAATGATTCACCCTGAAACTTAACAGCAGCCCACAGAATTTCCAGTTTCTGCAAAATGTTATTGTGTACAGTAATGAAACCATTTTTTATGGTAATGAAACCAAAATGCAACTGTAATATTGAAACACATCATCATAAACCTAAATTTGATATTTGATCTTCATTTGCAATTTCTATGTGGAATTTTGAATTTACAGGTTGGAACTGAATGCATTACAAATCTTCACATGGTTAAAAAAAAAAAGCACTTTGCATGGCCTTCCCGAAGGCTCAGAGCCCCATGTTTTGGGCCCACCCACTCTACATCAGCATTGTGATTGGTCGCTTTTCCTGTCTGTTAATAAACAAATCCATCATGGAGGGACTTTGACTCAGCTCAACCTTCTCTAACAGTAAAGTTCTAATCAATAAGAAACAACTTTTAAATATATTTCTGCCTGAAGCCAAAAAAAAATTTAATAATCAGATTTGATAACTATATTTTCATGAATTAAAAAGATGTATTGCTAAACTGCAAATTAGTTTACAGAAATAAGATAAATTAAGGAAAAATAAGAAAAACTATCCATCCATCCAATATCTTTACCCGCATCTTCCTTTTCTGGTCACGATGCTCACTGGTGCCCATATCCAATCAGTCTAACATGCATGTTTATGGTCTGTGGGAGGAAACCAAAGTACCTGGAGAAAACCCATGCATGCATGAGAGAGAACATGCAAACATGCAAACTCCACCCAGAAACGCTCCCATCCGGGATTTGATCCAGTGACCTTCTTGCTGAGAGGCATCAACTCTATCAACTGTGGTGCTGCCAAGAAAAACCACATTGAAATATTTATTTTTATATAATAAAAATTTAATACAAATTTTAAAGTAACATTTTATATATGCTGAATTCTTAGGCCTTCTCTGAAGGTGTTGAAGGCCCTGAAGGTTTTGAACTGAAATTTTTTAATCTTTGTGCACCAGCCCAGCTTGAGTTTAAAGTTCAATTCTTCCTCTGTTCTAGTCAACGGTGGAGAACCTCAAGGCAGAAAACGACCACTTGAAAACAGGAAGTCAGCCGCATATCTCGGGCACTGCTCCCACCTTGTCCACTTCGCAACCTTCGGGCCTGGCCTCTCTCCTGGGGCCCTCACTGAAGCAGCCAATGAGCATGTCCCTCACCAAGTCCTTTAGCCTCAGTCTGAATGATTGTAAAGAGTCAGGTAAAAACATGAACTCTATCTTCCATAAGATTAGACTCATGCATCAATCTTTTATGGTTTAAATTAACATTTGCTTCATGTTTCAGAAGTGTCTTCTAGTGACTTGCTAAATGTTGCTCAGGGTGAGGACGTGTGTGCAAAAGTACTGGTCCGTATCAGAGATCGAACAGAGGTAAACACAAAACTGTTTTAACAATAATGAAGTTATGAAAATGCTTTTTGCTAAACTGTCTTCATTCTGTTGGATCTGTAGGATAGTAAGAGGCAGCAGGAGTTCTACCTGGGCACAGTGTTGGTCAGTCTGAGGACTGACTGGACCTCTCTTGACTCGCTCGTAGCTAAGACCTTTAAAGTAAGTTAAATCTTTGCTTCTCACAGTGGTTCAACGGAGGCTTTAATGTGCTAAAAGTCCCATTTGTCTTTTGTTCAGGACTACTTGAGTCACGTGGATCCAGCAGCCAGCCTGGGTCTGACCTGTGAGTCCTTGCAGATGTACCAGCTGGGCCACGGAGGACAGAGGGTGATTGCAGGGGACAAACCTCAGTCTTCACCATATCAGTGTTTTGTCAATGGTGCTGCTCAGATCTTTGTCACCTTAAAAGGTTAGCAGAACAGATGGTTACTGCACATGCTGCCTGCTTTATTGGACTGTTTAATGACAGAACTGCTTGAAACGTTTACTTATAACCACAGAGAGCCGCTTTTCAAACTATAAAAGATGCATTTTTCTAACTTCCAAGTAACCACTTTTGTGATACCTCCCCCACACACACACACATACAGAATAGTCTAAAACTATTTCCAGTGAAAACGTAGGAACTCTTTTAGTAGAAATCTGTACTGATTTTTGTTTTGTTGAAAAACAAAAATGAATCTGTACTAAATGATGACAGGGTTTTGACAATATGATATAAAGAACAAGTTACGTCAAATATATTTACAAAGCATATTTAAAAACAGCAGCTGTTACCATAGTGCTTAACAATAAAAGCAATGGTAGTACCGTATTTTCCGGTGTATAGGTCGCACCGTTTTATGGTTTTTTTCAAGGCCTGCGACCTATACTCAGGTGCGACCTATATATGGCTTGTTATCACTTTCGGTGAAACAAATTTTTAAATCCAGCTCATTTCACAATTACGTTCATTTATTAAGGAAAAGTTCAGCTCAGACATATATTTGCTATAATTTTTATCAAACAAATAATTGTTTTTAAGTGTTAATCTTCTTAAAAGCCTTGCTGTGCGCTCCTGTGGCAGACATTTGCAGCAGAGCTAAACGTAGGTGCGACCTATACACCAGTGCAACCTATCTAGGGATTTTTCCAATCTATTGGTGATAATTGGACAATGCGACCTATACACAGGTGCGACCTATACACCAGAAAATACTGTAATTAAAGAAAAAATAATAACAAAATGTAAGTAAAAAGACTGCTTAAGATATGGCTCAAGAGAGTCAAGGTTTACAGGAATAGAGACTAGGGCTAAACATATGGACTTCAGTTTTCTGATCATTGAAACTTAAAACATTTGAAGCCATCCAAGACATTTTAACAAAGGGTGAATTGTGCATGAGCTATTGGGTTTTAAGAACAGATAAATTTGACAGTTATCAGCATAACAATGAAACGAAAGACCCATGTTTCCTCAGGATAGACCCCAAAGTCAGAGTCAGAGAATCTTTATTGTCATTTGCACCGCATGTGGTACATGTGATGAAACGAGATCATGTACACAGGGTCCCAGTTACATCAAAAGGGAGCAGATACAGTGAATACAGAAGGGGTCCAAGGATTAAGCCCTGTGGAACCCCGCAGGAAAAAAGAGACTGAAACAGATTAATGTTACCAACATTAACACAAAAGCTCCAGTCACTCAGATAAGAATGGAACCATTCTAATGCTGCACCTGTAATCCCAACCCAATGTTCTAACCACAATAAAAGTAATACAAATAAAACTGTGGTCAACAGTAACAAAACAAAGTATTTTTATACCATACCATACCATTTTATCTATAGAGCACTTAAAACAGCGACAAGGCCTACCAAAGTGCTGTACAAACAAACAATAGGCAACATACTTTGTACAAAATGAAGTAAAAAACAGAATATAGACATAAAATTGTCGCAGATAATAAATATAACGACCAAACACAGATCATCAGATGTTGAAAGCAACAAAATAGTAGTGGTTTGCTATATGTGATTTAAATTGTTTTAGTATTTAGATGTCAATAAATACTAAACATCAAGCCTTCCTTCTAGGTCTCAGAGAAAACAGTGTTGACTCGCTGGTTTTTGAGACTCTGGTTCCGAAGCCCATGATGCTGCATTACATCAGTCTGCTGATGAAGCACAGACGGCTGGTCCTGTCTGGACCCAGCGGGACTGGAAAGACATATCTGGCCCAGCATCTGGCCCACTACCTGCTGCAGCACAGCCGGATTGGCTCATCAGATGCTGACCACAATTCATGTGTTCTGGGTCACAGCGCCGTGGTCACCTTCAACCTGCACCGCCAGTCACAGATGGTAAAACACAACAGACACATGTCATTTAGTTATTAATCATATTGTGTTGTTTTCCTAAACATTTGTATATATTTTTTGTTTTGCATACAGGACTTGCAGTTGTATTTGTCAAACCTAGCCAATCAGATTGACAGGGAGAGCGGAGGAGAGCTGCCATTGGTTGTTATCATAGATGATATCACTGACTCAGCTGCCACCACTGAACTCATAAACGCTGCACTTACCTGCAAGTACCACAAATGGTGAGCCCTTCCGTTTATGTATTCTACCCAGATCTTTAAAACTTAAACTTGTTCCATTAAATCTAAATATTTATTTATTTATCTCATTTTATTCATTTTATAAATGAGATACAACAATTAACATATATGTACCGTAATTGGAAAGAAAAAAAAATATAATAACGTTTACAATAATGAAATACTACAATTAACATATATGTAATTGGAAAAGAAAAAACATAAAGAAAAAATATATAAAATGAGAGGTGGCAGATGAAGAATATATCTTATTAAATCTGCTCCTTGTTTATCTAATAAGAATTTAGACACATTTTCTATAAATAATAATAAGTAAATAACTCATTCAATTTTCGATTACTGTATATATATTACAGTACTCATTTAAATATATATTTGTTTAACAATTCAACCTTAACCAGTTTTTTAAAGACAGGGATTGAATTGGCTTCCTTAACATCTGTCTTTAAGTTATTCCATATGATTTTTTTTTGTGAACGTTTCAGTCCCTACATTATTGGAACAACCAATCAGTCTGTGAAGATGATATCTAATCACGGGCTGCACCTCAGCTTCAGGTAAGCTCTGAGTCATATGAGTATTTCTCACAATTCTAATACATTTACGCATAAGAAAAATGTGCATTTTTTGCATATATTGACAGGATGGTCACGTTCTCCAACAACGTGGAACCAGCCAATGGGTTCCTGCTGAGGTACCTGCACCGGAAAGCCACGGAGGCCTACCATGAAGAGGAGCACTTCTCTGCTCACCACCAGGAACTTCTCCACGTTCTCGACTGGATCCCTCAGCTCTGGTACCACCTGCACACTTTCCTGGAGAAGCACAGCACCTCAGACTTCCTCATAGGTGAGATACATGGACGTAGGGTCAGAAAAGTAACTGGTGTCTGGAAAGTTATCAGATATTAACAAAGTGTTGCCTTCCTCAGGCCCCTGCTTCTTTCTGTCATGCCCCGTGTCAGTGGAAGAGTTCCGGCAGTGGTTCATTGACCTGTGGAACCACTCCATTATACCATACCTGCAGGAGGGAGCCAGAGACGGCATCAAGGTGAGCACACAATCCTCGGATGTGTGACACTAAGGATTTCAACACATTCACAAATTCCATATCAACCCTGTGTTTGTTGTCTCAGGTACACGGTCATAAAGCAGTGTGGGAGGATCCAGTGGAGTGGGTGAGAGGCACTCTCCCCTGGCCCAGTGCACAGCAGGACCAGTCCAGGCTCTTCCACCTACCTCCTCCTAGCGTAGGACTGCCCACTGAGGAGAAAAAGTCGCCCAAAGAGTCACCTCCGCCCAGCTCTTTGGAGTCAGACCCGCTGGTGAGGGAGCATTTTAGAAGATGGATGCTAATTTAAAAACTGAGAACAGTTAAACTGATGTTTAGGACTTACAGCGTTAACTTGCACTTTTTAAAGTGTAGCTCTTTGGGAAAACTATGAACAATTAATGTCTTGCCTGTTGTAGATAGCTCTTCCGATGACCTCAGGTTGGAGAAGAAAAGTTTTATTTTGACCAGACTGATGAGCTACTGGCTAGTCTGTTTGCCCATTTTAAAACAACTACAATCTCAAGGGTTTTCAGCAACTTGTCAGTCAGTCAGAGTCAGAGTCAGAGTACTTTTATTAACATTGCACAAGTTTGCACCAGTACAGCGTGAATATGTACGCACAGTCATCCTGAAGGGGACTACGTGTGTGAAGCTGCTGCTATCAGGACACCATATGAGACATCAGAAGATATATCACATTTTGTTCTTCAGCACGGCCTCTCCCATCCTTATCGGGATGAAGGTCAAAGGTGTGAAAACAAGGAAAGAACCATGAGAGTCATAGCGTTGGTATTACAAAAAAGATATATCACATTTTGTCTTTCAGGACACCATATGAGACATCAAAAATCTCTACCAGAAGCACAGTTAAGACAAATCACATTTGCATTTTGAGGTTGAGGCAGTGAGATTTCTGTCTATGAGCCATTTCCAGATAGCAAACAGTTCTGAAGATGTTCTCAGCCGGCCTCCGATAACGCTCATAGAAAAGTTATCCGGGGGAGGGGGGGTAGCTATAGGTGCAGCTGTTTGTCCTTAGTAAACACGTCTCAGGAGAAATTTGATATCCAGCCTTTTCCAAGGCTGTTTAGGGTAAGTCAGATAAGGATGACAAATATTTTTCACTTCAGGCACACAGTGCAATTTTCTGCAGCCTTGAGTCCTGCTGGGCAACTCTGATCCAATCCAATTCGGGACTTTTTCCACTGATCCAAGCTATGGCCCCTTAGATGTTGACCAGTACAGCGTCCAGAGTCCCAAGCCGTGCGGGTGATCTGCGATCCTCAGAGATCATGTTCACCTTCCGGAATAGCTTGTAAACAGCTGATTTATCGAGGTCACAGCACAGATCAGACTTCGGGTGCTCCAGCATTAAGTCCTGCTGAGTCTCCCTCATTTGCCGATAGGCCAGTGCTTCACAAAACGCCAAAAAGCAAAGCGCTGCCATCATAAATCCAATTTAATCCAGATTCTTCATGTGAATGGTTGTGTGAATGTTTTTTATTAAATTTTACATTGCTGTTCTTGCCACATTGCACAATAATTCACATAATATGTTATGATTATTTGCTAAATCATATAGAAATGTTATGAATGCAGCACTTACCTTGCAGCCTGGGGCACTTTCAGCAGGAATATCACAGCATTTCAGTTAAAATAACACTAATGCAAAAGTGATAGGGTCTAATAAAATGCCACTTATATAAATGGCTATGAAAGTTTTGAGATTGGTGTTGTCTTTAAGCTGCCAGTTTTTGTCTTGGCCCAGCTCGGGACTCAAACTGGTCGTTCAAAGAGCTTTTCTACAAGCAAGAGGTTGATGGTTCAGAATTTCCCCACAAAATCTTGCTTAAAAAAATCTGTTATCTCTTTAACTTAGCAAAGTTAGAATTTCTTTTAAATAAACTTGAACCAATGGTGGATCGCAGAACAACACTGAGCTGCAGATTATAGAACTTCCATTAGTTCTAGACATGTATTTCTAAAATGCATTAGTTTTTATTGTAAAATGTTTATGATGCACATACAGCACTTTCTGTGATTGCTCAACTATTGATAATGCTTATAGTGGCTGAATGGTGTTAGTTACCAAAATGCTCAGAACTTGAAGGTATCTTTAATGTGAAAATATGCAGGTTGACTCACTGTGCCTCTGTGTTTCCACCTGCCTCCCAGATGGCCATGCTGCTGAAACTCCAAGAGTCAGCCAACTACATCGAGTCTCCAGAGCGGGAAGGCTGTCTGGATCCCACGCTACAGACTACTCTCTGAGCTAACAGCCAGCGACAACTTAAAATGACCAACTTTGTATTATTGCAGACACATGCTTTGTCCCAGTGAGAGTTCAGAGGACTCTGTTGTGAACTTTACTCATGCCCATTGAGCAAATACAGCAGTAAATAGGGACCGAGTTCAGAACATTGGAAAGACGATAAAACTGTGTTCATGTGAAGCTGTGAGGATCACTTTGGGGAAAGACGCAGACTTGGAGGTGATCTTTCCTTGTGCCTCAGTTTGTCCCAGATGGGTTTTTGTTTAATCTGCAAGTGCATGGCGACTGGAATACTGTACTATGATGCAAAATATTACCTGTAACGTTGTTTATTAGGCCCCATTTGCTCCCTTTTATTTTGGTTCAGCCGCAGCAAACGTCTCAACTGCAGGCACTCACGGGTTTTCTTTGCAGGTGAACACTTCACTTCGGTAGTTAACGAACCTGTGTCTGGCTGCCCCTAACAAGTAGAGCTGTCACTTGTCAACAGTCCAAATGCACTTTATTTTCTACATGGGAAAATTGGATTTTAAAGGGCTGTGTCAGTGAAAGTGTCAAAGAAAGGGGCGGTGCCAGTTGGGCCCAAAAAGTTGCCGTTTTTGAGTAAATCCGGTGGCAAGCAGCATCAAAACTGTCTCAGTGTTGTTGTTTTTTTGTTTAGTTGTTTGGGTTTTTTTGGGGAGGAAAGGGGGACTAATGGTGCTTAGATTTGACACACGGCCTTGAATGTTTTCTTTTTTAAACTTAGCTGTTTGTTTTTTAAATTTTGTTAATGAAAGAGCAAATAATCAGAACTGTGAAGCTTTCAGAGGATTATGCATGTTTGGGTAACGGCATGAATCACTTTCAGCGTGAATCTGTAAAGAGAAATAACTTCATCAGAGGACTCAGTGGACTGATCCCATGACTGGAGTGCAGCACGGACACAATAACGGCTTGTTGATCAAGACTACCATTTCTGGCTTCCAGACAGTCTGTTCTGTACTTCTCGTGTAAAATCTGAGCGTACCACTTTTCAAAGTCTCAATTTTTGTAGTATTTTCTACTGATTTCTCTACTTTACAACACGCGTGTCTCTGAGCGTGAGCGAGGCACACCGTCATGACTGTTGGTTCATTGTTCATGCATCAACCCACAAGAAGAAGTAGAGAAGACGCGTTCAAAGACACGCAAAACATTTTCCTTCCTTTTTGCTTTTCATCCTATTATATTCCTTCATTTGTTTGCACAAAAGATTTGTTTAAAAACTAGGAAACTGCAGTATTTATTGCTCATATCTTGACTGTTATATGATAAAAGGAAGAAATGTCTGCTGCGGGAAGAAGCCGATGGAAATGGAGAACTGTTCGACCCTGAAGTACCTCAGACTGCCATAAATCTGTCCAGATGTTTTGTTCTTTTCCGCTGAAGGTGTTGGTGTAGAGTAGAAACATGATGCCTAAAAGTCTTATCAGTGCCTGAAACACAAATTGGCCTAAAGCTGCATGGATCTGCCACTCGAAGGCCTCAGTTTGGAGGAAACGTGATTACTTCCTCTCACCTACTCTGATGTCACTTAAATGGCATCACCTTGATGCCCATGTTTGTGTGTAGGGTTTATTGACCTTTCTGGACCTTCGACAGGTAGATATGCTGTAAGTGAAGATGATGTGTGAGTCGGTTACTTCTGCAGTGAATGTGAGTATGTGACATGGCTGGGCTGCTTGGGTGCAATTTGACATATCCTTGATAATGATGAAAAAAAACATTGTTTGGGAGTTGCAGGAAAGCAATGTAAGAACAGATTTCAGATTGAGAGCTTGAGATGCATGAATCCTTTTTTTTTTTTTCATCGGACCTACCACACGTGAAACCTGACCAGAGAGATTTTTTTTTTAAACTGGATATCTTCCTCTTTCTTTCTTTTTTCCTTATTGAAATGTTTGTAAAGTTTTCTTTGTTTTGTTTTTTTGTACATGACACCGCTAATGTATACATTGTAAATAGTCACGGCGTCCGCGACAACAATCACAAAAGTGATGAGAGCTCAAAGAGAAGCTTGGCCTACGTATGCAGAAAAAGAGCATCCTCTGTGGTTTTCTTGTCTTCCTCCCACAGGATGGAGCCCTTGGCTTAAAAGTGGGCTTAATAACAGTTCATGTCATCTCTGTAACCACATCCAAGTCCCATATGTCTAACTTCAAGCACTGGACATAATAAAAATCATGTCATTTTTTTCACACCACTACCTGTCCTGTTGTTTGTAGGTGTGCATTTTATTGACCATAAGAAAGTACTGATTTCAGTTTTTTAGAGCAGTTAGAATAAAAAAACTCTATACATTATTCAATATTGTAGTAAAAATGTTTTTATGTTGCAGGGTATTTTTATGTTGTACAATATTATGCAATATTATATTATAATTATGCAAATAAAATGATACCAAACAAAAAGAGTAACACATATGCTGGTTTGGACACATCAGAGGTCCAGAAGTTCAAGTTGTGTTTATTTGTCATATGCAAGGTTAACACAGGGTTAACAGTACAATGAAATGCTTAGGATGAGAAGAACCAGTTTGACTAGCTAAAAAATCAAATAACAAACCAACAAGAAAATACAAAAAGCATGCAATAAGGGTACACAAAAAAGTACCAAAAAGTGAAAAAATAATTAAAATATTTACAATGTCCTAAAGAGAGATATTGAACAACATGGTAGAATATAATGGTGCAGCAGAATTAATTTGAATGAATAAGTATTTCAAGGTAGTAATAAAATAAAAGCTAAAATGCACCTAATATTTACATATATAAATACTATGATGAATACTATAATAATATGATGCTGCATGCTTTACACAGACATCAGCTGTAGTTGATGTCCTGGATAGTGTGAAAACTGCTACCAGTGTTAAAAGTTTATTGATTTATTTTTATTGTAACATGAACATTTTACATGAAAATAAGATAGATAGATAGATAGATAGATAGATAGATAGATAGATAGATAGATAGATAGATAGATAGATAGATAGATAGATAGATAGATACATAGATACATAGATACATAGATACATAAATAGATAAATAGATGCTGAAAATAAAATTATGCTTTTTTTAAAATAACAAATAAATAAACAGATTACAAATCTAAAGAGATGTTTAAATCTAAAACAAAAATATAATTTTGAGAAATTTTTGAAAAAAATCTAAGAAAATTCATGATAAACTGGGCTACAGTATACAATTTAAAACCCACTCAAAATGAAAGACGACATAAATTTATTAAATGGGAAACTTTTCTAATAGCTAAAGTTTGTCATTATGCCATGTTTAAAAGCTTATAATATTAGAAAATTTGGGTCTAATTCAACAGATGTTTTTATTTATTTTATGAATGCCTTTTTTAAATATTCAACCTTTATTTAGACAGGTTAATCCCAATGAGCCTCAGGGACTAATTTACAAAAGATAACTGATTTCTTTAACAAAGAGTGATGACAACAGTGGATAACGATGACAACAATAGACAATCATAAAAGAGGCATACCATTTTTTTTAAACAAATTTAAATAAAATGGCAACCAAAGGGACAGTCAAAAGGAAACAAGTAATTAACATAAAAGCATATTTGGAAGATAAATTGCAATGCAGCCTACATATATTTTTCTTCTTTCTTTCATCAGACTGCATCATTTACAACGTTTTATAGAAGCTTATTCCTGCCACTTTAGTTTTAAAAAAATATCACAAGTCTTAACTTTGAGAATGAACTTGCAACCTGTTCAGGGCACACACTGCCCCTGACTGCTGGGGAGAGGCAGCAGCTGCCCAAAACCAAGGGAGGGAGAAAAGGTCAATAAAATGGATAGAAGGAGGGACAATCTCAAAATTACGATTTAGCATCTCATAATGCATGTTTATAGGAGTTACCAATTAGCATCTCAAGATTATGAGATGCTAAGTCACAGCATGTCATGATCTTATACATACAAAGTATATATACTGTATGTGGCTGGAATGGGCATCCACAGAAACGTGTTCTGCAAGTGGACACAGACAGATGAAGATGTGACTGAAGTGAATGGGAGGGTTTGATGATGGGTGGAGTTCTCTCTCTCTCTCTCTCTCTCTCTCTCTCTCTCTCTCTCTCTCTCTCTCTCTCTCTCTCTCTCTCTCTCTAACTCTCTCTCTCAGTATACATATCTGTGTTATTGAGGACTTCTCTGGGTCCTGAAACAGAACAAATCTGTCAGCACTATGCCGAGCAAACCTGCTCCCATCAAAAAGTCTCCAGCCAAGAAGGCTGTGGAGAAGGCACCTGAGCCTGCCCCAGAGCCTCCACCTGCTGACACACCGGCGGAGGCAGCTCCTGCAGCCGGGGGGGAAGCAGCTCCAGAGGCTCCTGCAGAGGAGAACTGCACGGCTGAAGCAACAACTCCAGGTATCTGAACACCTCGTATAAACCAAGGAGACTAACTGTTCACATTTAGAATTAGAAAAATAAGAAATGGCAATCAATTAGTTTGTCTACAGTCTTCTGGATGTGCATTGAATGACTCTTGGAGGTTGATCTGTCTGTGTGTTATACTTATCAGCACCACAACCTGTCATCTTCAACATGATCATTAACAGAATGTTTTAGCAAAGGCTGAATTTTTTTTAAATATCATGCACATACAGTACCCTGTTAAATGTGTACATAAACAAAACATTATGTGAGATTGTTTCCTATATTTTCCTGTGCTAACATGCAGCGGCATCAGTGCCAAAATTGTGCTGCAAGTTGTCTGATCTTCATTTACGAAGCCACTAATAAAACAGCAAAGGAGTTTGAGTCTTCTAAACACTTCACCTCAGGATGGCAAGGCTATAACTAAAAAACAGCTTCTGCTGTGAAACCAAAATGCCCAATTCTGTCAATTGAAGCCTTTATTTACTGCTGAGCTTTACGTTTAAAGCCAGCAACAAGTATTTTGTTTATTGGCAGTTAACGCTTTGCACCTTTACACGATATAAAAGTACTTAGAATTGTGAGATGCCTTTCAGTCAGAGTTTTATTTCAGAATCTGCTGTAGATTCCTTAATGTGCCAAGATAGTTCACACGTAGACCATTTAAAAGTCTGCCGGTACAAAGAACATTGCTTTTCCTTGCAGAAACGGTTGCAAATAAAACCAGCCGAGCAGAATGCATGTGATGTCAGTGAGCTGTAAATAGCTGGACTCACCCCTGATGCCTGCTTCATATTTAATTTCTGATGATGTCTGTATGTTTATGATTTTGTTTCAAGCAGCAGAATGCCTCCTGTTTTGCTCTCATGCAAAGATTCTTTTTAGCATATTGTATTTCACTGCTGGTTGTCATCGTTGATGGGTTTAGGGATTTTTGCCTGCTAACCTCAGCCTCTAACTTCAGCTGATACCACAAAGGAAGAAGCAGGTTCACCACCTCAAACTTATGAGTCAACACACACTCACACACACAAGCTGAAACGTAAGACTTGCTGACTGGCATGTGCCACACATCACACTATTTGTGTTTACTGCCTGTCATCTGTTGTGTTTCTCTCTGTCGGCTTTATGCCATGTAGTCTTTGATCAAATGTGCAAAAAGACATGTTGATTCCATGCACCAGTTTTATGCTTATTGGCTTCTCTAACTGCATTTTAATGCTAGCTTCGGCTCTCCTGAGGATAATAATACTGAGGATATCCTGAGGATAATAACACTTGAATGATAACCTCAGCTGGAGCAACAACACCACCAGCCTGATCAAGAAAGGTCATCAGAGACTCTACTTCCTCAGACGGCTGAGACGTGCTGGTCTGAGCAGCCCAGTTCTCACCTCGTTCTACAGGTGTGCAGTGGAGAGCGTCCTGTGCTCCAGCATCAATGTGTGGCATGGAGGCTGCACAGTTGAAGAGAGGAAAGCTCTACAGAGAGTGGTGAAGGCTGCACAGAAGTCTGTTGGAGTCAGACTCCCCACCATCGCGGACGTTTACACCTCCAGGTGCAGGAAAAGAGCCACCTGCATCATGAAGGATCTCACTCACCCAGCACACTCGCTCTTTGCCCCACTCCCCTCAGGACGGAGGTTGAGGAGCATCAAATGTAGAACCACTAGACTGAGGAACAGCTTCTACCCTGAGGCTGTCAGACTCATGAATAAATAAATAACAAGAATAAACACTGCAAAATATCACATCATGTTGATGCTGATCTGTTTCTTGTTGCTGCGTTTCACCTGTGACCATCTGCTCATAATGACTCATGTTCGTGCTGCTGTTTATAACGATGTTTTTCTACTACATTAGGGCTTAGAGTATTACTAGCTGATGCTTCTCTTAGTTAATCCTAGAATGTTATTACTGTTTTTCTCTTGCATTTGTTGTTTCTCTTGTAGTTGTTGTTGGATGTAACTGGGACCCCGTGTACATAATTTCGTTTTCATCACATGTACTACATGCGGTGCAAATGACAATAAAGACTCTCTGACTCTGACTCTCTGACTCTAATGTTACAGCTGCAGATGCTCCAACGGACGGTAAACATACACAACGCAACATTAATACTGTACACATAAAATTGTCATTGTGTTACAAATGGGGATAGAGCGGCTCATTTTGTGGGAAAAGATACTCTGGGTTAACTTCCTGCTTGTTTAATTACAGCTGCGCCTGCAGAAGCTGCTGCAGTTGAGGAGCCACCTAAAGCCCCCACGCCTCCCCCTCCTGCAGGTGACACCAACACATCTACCAGCTGGGTTAGCCCAGCCAAAGCCAAAACACATGGACGAATGCCTTTTATGTCAAAATCTGCAGAATGATTCATAAGGCATATTCTTGTCAGATTGCAGAAATGAGAACATTTCCCTGTATCCGCAGCTTATCATTCATGGTGATGACTTCACTGTTTACAGCTCCCACCAGTGCTCCTCTGGATGTGTCTGTGGACGATGTCAACGACTGCAGCCTCACCATCCAGTGGACAACACCAGAGACTGTGGGAGAGTCTGGCTTGAATGGATACGCTGTCGAGTACAGTAAGGATGGAAGTAAGTCTGTGTGTGTATGTTGTGTGGCTGCACCTGTCCCCAGGGCGTCAGAGGGCAGACAGATTCATTGCTGGGTGTAGGCCGTATACGGCAGGCATCAGTTCAGCGGCTGTCTCTCGCTGTATCCCTTGATACCACATTTAGAAGTGCTCTATTGCTCCGATGACATGCGTGCCATCTAGAATGTCATCATGTTGGCTCTTACTGTACTCCTTATGGGCAGGTTGTTTGTGAAATTGTGTGTCGACAGGTGATAAACCACTTAACATGCCCCCATCCAGGAGTGTTTAACATTTTGGAAATGAGAAATTAACACATGAGCAAATTCACACCCTTGTTTTCTTAACCACGTGTTAACTTAAAAGTGTGAACTGCTCCTAAAAGTCATAAATCTTCTGCTTCCCTGCAGCGACTGAGTGGATTGTAGCTAATGAGGAGCTGACCCCAGCTAACCGCTTCTGCATCAGGAACCTGACAGCAGGTGACCTGCTGCGTGTGCGCGTGGTGGCTGTGAACTCTAGTGGGCGAAGTGAACCCGGTGTGCTTTCCGAGCCTGTGCCGATTCGTGAAATAGTTGGTGAGTAACATATCCTACCACATTGGGTCAAGGACTTCTAACATTAAGGGGTTTTTTTTTTCATTCTTACAACAAACATCACCTAAATAATATGTTGAGCTGCAAGTCTATAACAGTACGTCCTGTGCAGAAATTCCTAAAGTTCTGAATTTCTAGGTTGTAGAGCCAACTTGTAAAAATGTCTGTCAAGAGTTCTCCGATAGCTCTAACTTATGACTGATCCTTAAAATACTCTGGCTGCAAGCAGCAAAGGTGGTTAGGCATTAGGTGCCAGGCTCAGATGAAGTGCACAGATATAAACCCTGCAGGTGCTGACAGGTGCTTTCATTAGCTGTAAATCAAGCCTTCACAAGCAGGTTGCAGAAGAAATGACCACGAGTGCTCGGATTTAAAGTGACTTTTGTTTTTCTTTAAATCAGCAACTACTGTAATTCCTAATTCCTAAACTGAGTGTATATAACTAGTTGGAAATGTACTTGAGTTCAATAAAATGCTTTAAACAGCTTACTGTATAAGCATTTTAAAATGGTCCTAGTGTGAAGTACGTAAGTAAGTAAACTTTATTTATATAGCACTTATCATAGATACAATCACAAAGTGCTGTACAAAATACAAAATAAAAGATTAAAATAGACAAAAGAAATACCGATAATAACAACTGATTAATAAAAACAATAAGAACAGCTGATAAAAACAAGAACAGCTGATAAAAACACTAAATAAACACATTTAACTAAAAGCTTGTCTGAATAAAAGTGTCAAGCTGCGTTTTAAAGGAATCAACAGAGACGGTCACACGAAGAGACAGGGGCAGGGCATTCCACAGCCGGGGGGCTACAGCCTGAAAGGAAAGGTCACCCCGAGTTTTAAACCGGGTCTTAGGGACCTTTAGAAGGTTCAGTGCTGAAGAACGAAGGGTGCGGGCTGGAGAATAAGGATCAACATTTCAGTGATGTATTGGAGGGCATGTCCATTTAAAGCTCTAAAAGTAAAGACCAAATTTTTAAAATTAATTCTAAACTCAACAGGCAGCCAATGAAGAGCAGATACAACTGGTGTCATGTGAGACCTTCTATTAGTTCCTGTTAAAAGTCTCGCAGCAGCTTTCTGGACCAACTGGAGACGAGCGACAGCAGACTTATTAAAACAAGTAAAAAGGGAATTACAATAATCTAAACGAGAAGAGATAAAACATGAATAATCATCTCCAGGTCAGATTTGGATAACATTGCCCTCAGTTTAGAAATGTTCCTCAGATGATAAAGCAGTTTTCTTACCAGAAGCTTTGAATGTTTGTCCAAAGACATTGACTGGTCGAACAGAACACCAAGGTTTCTGAGGCTCGGCTGAGAAGAGGAGCCCAGAGAACCGAGATGTTGTTTGATCCGAGGAACTTTCTGTTCAGGGGCAATGATCAGGGTTTCAGTCTTGGCAGAATTTAACAGAAGGCAGTTGTTGGCTAACCACACCTTAATATGGGACACACAGTTTACTAGTTCAGCTAACTTCTGTATTTCTGAGTCATAGAAGGAGCAGTACAGTTGAATATCATCAGCATAGAGATGGCAAGACACATTTCTGAAACTATTTATAATCTGGGGTGATGTATGTAAGGAACAGAATAGGACCCAAGACTGAACCCTGAGGAACACCATACAGTAACGGAGTGGTCTTTGACTGTATGTTATTCACAAACATTGAAAAGGTTCTGTTGTTCAGATAAGAGGAAAACCACTTAAGAACAGTTCCAGAAAATCCTAACTCGTGTTGCAGTCGATGTATCAGAATGTTGTGGTCGAATGGCACAATGACCCAAATTCAATCAAACTGAGTCCCGTTGGGTGAGATTCAAACACTGCAGTGGATCAGTTTGAGCTCAATGATACTGACGAAAGTTTCATCAGTCCTGAGTGCTGCAGTGAGATGATCCGTCCTCGAAGGGTCTGCTGCTGTCAGTCTCCAGGATGATTTAATGGCAGTGTCAGTCGAGCAAAGAAAACATTTGGGTAATGAGCCTTTTGGTTGCCATGTAATTTACTGACTTTACCCTTGTCACTGCAGACTCCCTGCCAGTGTATTTATAGCAGTGGCTGCTCTGGCCTGTCTAATTTGTCACACAGGTTTGGTTAGGTGACTTAATACATGGTAAATGACTTAATACATGCAGGGGTGGAGGGCTAAAGGATATGAAGTAAAAGTTTTTTTTTAAACTCAGATGTGAACAGTTGTCTAAAAAAAGATGCACAAGGACTCTGCCTAACTTGTTCCTCCCATTGCAGTTCATAAATATTTTTCTCACATTGCCTGATTTGACATATAAATCCAAACATCTGTATTTGTGGGAGTGCAATAAAAAAAAAATCAGATATTGCCCTCACTATTGTCTTAATTAATAACTGTTTTTTTATATCTTTGATTGAGTTGTCTTTTGTCAATACAAATGGAAATATTGTATTTTCAGTTCAAGTTCAGACATTTTCCAAGTTTTTAATTTGACTGCCTTCAGAAGAGATCATCAGTCATGTGTCTTTAAGTTCATGGTGATACAAAATAAAATCTTGGATACCACTCTTTTTTATTTATTTAACTTCTATTTAAAAAGCATCTACTACTCACTGTTTAACAACCATTTGACTCTATGTCACCACCTAGTTTTTTAGTCCCCAAAACAGCTGTTTCAAATTTGATCCTTTGTGCTGCTTTGGGAAAGTTTATTTCTACTTTACTTGAGAAAAAAAAGTAAACATGCCTAGTTTAACATGGGAGTTATGGGACTTGATAGAAGTTATTTTGTGCCAGTAAAAAATTTCAGATTTGCTGTGTGTTTAGGTATTTTTCTTTCAAAGATTCAAGGATTTTTATTGTCATTCACATCACATGTGATACATGAGGTGGAACAAAACTATGTACTGTACATAGGGTCCCAGTTACATCCAACAAAAATACAAATTGTAAATAAAACAGTAATAAGATCCTAGTTATGAACAAAGAATATACTACATTCACTAAACTAAGAACACACTGTGCACTAATGGTACAAAACAATGTGCCAAAACAACAGCAGCACAAACATGAGTTTGTGTGAGCAGATGATGATGAATAAGCAACATGAAATAATCAACAGCATGGATGGTCAGCAGCCCATATCAACATCTAAGTGGCAACACAGCAATTTTTTACCCAATTTTTCCCCCAGTTTTTTTTTTCCTGGTTAGATTTTCATGAGTCTAACAGCCTCAGGGTAGAAGCTGTTCCTCAGCCTGGTGGTTCTACACTTAATGCTCCTTAACCTCATGCCTGAGGGGAGCGGGGCAAAAAGTGTGTGTGCTGGGTGAGTGGGGTCCTTCATGATGCAGGTGGCTCTCTTCCTGCATCTGAGGTGTAAATGTCTGTGATGGTGGGGAGACTGACTCCAACATCTTCTGTGCAGCCTTCACCACTCTCTGCAGAGCTTTTCTTTCTGCAGCTGTGCAGCCTCCATGCCACACGTTGATGCTGGAGCACAGGATGCTCTCCACTGCACACCTGTAGAAGGAGGTGAGGACTGAGCTTCCCAGTCCAGCTCGTCTCAGCCGTCTGAGGAAGTAGAGTCTCTGATGAGCTTTCTTGATCAGGCTGGTGGTGTTGTTGGTCCAGCTGAGGTTATCATTCATGTGCACACCCAAGTACAGTACTTGTAGCTGGAGACCACTTCCACCGCAGATCCTCTTATGTTCAGGGGTGGGGTAGGTGTGTTTGTTCCTTCCAAAGTCCACGACCATCTCCTTTGTCTTCTTCACATTGATGTGAAGGTTGTTCTTCCTGCACCAGCTCTCCAGGTGTTCCATCTCCTGCCTGTAACTGAACTCGTCATTATTTTTTATACATCCAACCACCGCTGTCATCTGCAAACTTTACAATATACTGTACGTAACAGCCAGGATGTGTCGGTACGCAGTCATACGTTAGCAGAGTGAACAGGAGGGGGCTCAATACACAGCCCTGTGGGAGTCTGTGCTGAGGGTTATGGTGGAGGAGGAGAAGTTGTGGATCTTCACAGATTGTGGTCTGTTGGTTAAGAAGTCTAGGACTCAGTTGCATAGAGAGAGACTTAGTCCTAGTGTGAGTAGTTTGTCCATTAGTGTTTGGGGGATGGTGTTGAAAGCAGATTTTTTATGTTAGTCATGATCAGTTTTTCAAAGCATTTAGCGACTACAGTATTGGGGTGAGGGCTACTGGCCCATAGTCATTCATTTCCAATATCTACTGGATAAAATCAAAAAAGGTGTTCAATAAGAAACAATTGGACTTTATTTGTAGCAGAAGACGTTTCACCCTTCACCCTTGAGAAAGCCTTTTGGATGAAGGGTGAAACGTCTTCTGCTACAAATAAAGTCCAGTTGTTTCTTATTGAACACCTTTTTTGATTTTATCATGTCCTGGATGACTGAGAATCTTCACCAGCATATCTACTGGATAATTACTGCCAGATGACACTGATGATGAATTAATTTTTGTTTTTTCTTCAGATGAGCATTCGTGTCAGTTCAGTCTCACAATTTTCAACCTATAAAATTACAGTTGAGAACAATTATTTGCATTACCTTAAAAATTAGTTTGAAATATCAGTAGTTTTTTATTTGAATATCAAAATACTAAAAATATACAAGCATAATCATTCAACCTTTATTTATACAGGTCAATCCCATTGAGCCTCGGGGACTCATTTACAAGAGAGACCTGATTTTAACAGAGTGATGACAGCAGTGGACAAAAAAGACAGTAATAGTCAATCATAAAGGATGCGTACAAATTGAGATTTTTTTTCTTAACAAGTGAAAATAAAATGGTATTTAAAAGGAAAAGTTTCAAAAAACAGATAGGTTGCCGGACGGTGTAAAAACTAAAAACAAGAACCTGACTGCACTGGTTTTGATTGGTAAGCCTTGGGTTTGAGCAACACCAACAAGTGCTACTGACTAAAAAAAGTTACTGTCTTTAATGATACATTTTTTTTTCTTTTCTTTCTTAATTTCTCTTTTTTTAATATATTGATTGGCTTTACACTACCATAGGTCATTTATTTATCCAGGAAGAAGTCTTATATCTCTATTTTAAGAGAGACTTTAATGGTCCTCCATATTAGTTTGCTTCTGTTGCTCCTGCTTCAAGGTGTAATAATAAATAGAGCTTTAAATGCACATTCAGTGTGTTTGAAGGCCCAAATACTACGCTGCCTTGATATGGTGTCAGCCTGAGCTGACATTCACTTTCACATGAACAGCTCTTGTCTCTGTGTTTCCTGGTTGTGGTTCAAACCACTGTGGCAACACATGAAAAACCTTTTGAGGGGCATGTGCGGTCGTACAAACAGAAGCGCTGGACAACTGAGAGGAGTGAAACATGAGCCTAATTGATGGATTCTGGGTGGTATATTCAGCTCTGCGTCAGTCACGCAGCCGCATGCACAAGCTGATGAAGACAAACTGTCCTGCATGTGCTGAAAGACTACTATAGCCCACACACAAAGACCTTTTATCCAGAGACAAAGACAGATTACAGACTGTTTCCAGCAGCACTCGGTTGCTGCTGGATGTTGTAATTCCAGCAACACTCCTGAGCATTGCTGGCAGGTTTGCTGATTATCAGGGATCAGTGTTTGAGTTAAATCTGGAGGCAGACCTGATCTTCCTGGGAAACGATGGCTTCAGAAGCCGGATCCTGGCTTTGGCAACAATGATATGGTGGCAAATGTTTAGGACGAGGGCTGATAAGACATGCTGGGCAAGACAGGGAGAAAATAGAGGAAGATGAAGGGGAAGCCAGTGAGCTCGGAGGGTGTTTTCAGATGACCAGCTAGAGCAGAAGCACCAGGAGGGGAACGAGTTAATATTTCTTTTAAGCCCACAGAGCTTTTGAGACATTTGCTGCTTATGCAGAATCATGTAAAGGATGCTGTTCATGATACTCGAGCAAAACCAGCCTGCATACTGACGGTGTGGATGTTGCACTAAGTCCCACACGATGCAGTTTCATGCAGATGAATCTGTCTATAGGAAAAAACAGAGTGGCACTCGTTGTAACTGACTCTGGATGTGACGTCTTCTTGCAGAGTCTTTGCACATGACTCAAGGGTGCATGTTCAAGGTCTCAGCCAAGACGTTCTTGTCACCTTGGCTATTTTAGGAGCTGATGAATGCAGGGTTTTCCTATATTCCCTCTCTCACTGCCCGGATACTGTTGTTTTGTTCATCCACTCTGAAACTTTAGAAGTTTAATATGACTCCTGGATATTTACACCACAAGGTTTGTTTCTGTGTGTTGTTGGCAGGTAATTATAGTGAATGCTGAAAAATGAATGACTTCAAAGGTAAAATAATTTAAATATGTGGATGAGACAGGGAACAAATGTGTTTGCTTCCACATTTCAGATCGACCCAAGATCCGGTTGCCTCGAGCTCTCAGGTCCCGATGCATCAAGAAGGTTGGGGAGCAGATCAACCTGGTCATCCCATTTATAGTAAGCTGGCACACAAAAATGAAAGCCTCCCCCAGATACAAACTTATATTTAACCTTTTATTTTGGGCTGTTTTAATCCAGGGTAAGCCCAAACCTGTAGTGACCTGGCTGAAGGATGGTCAGCCTTTGGATATGAAACGAGCCAACGTCAGGAGCACGGACAGGGACAGCATCATGTTTATTCGTGATGGTCAGAGGGAGGACTCTGGTGTTTATGAAATCATGGTTAAAGTGGACAGCTTTGAAGACAAAGCCAGATTCACCCTTCAGATTGTAGGTGAGTCATATATGAGACATACTGTAGTTGGATCTTATAAACAAGAAACATTTGGATTCAGCATGTTTACTTGACCTTCCTGATGAAGCTGACATGTTGACTTCTTGGATTGGAACATTGCAACTTGCTCCAACAGCAGATTTCACATCTAACAATATTCACATCGATAACTTGTGTTACATTAATTAATATTTTAATATTAATATGTTATATCACACTGACAGTAAAGTGTGTGCCCTCAGAGCTCCCTGGTGCTCCTGCAAGCGTGAAGCTGGTAGATACATGGAGCTTCAATGCTGCTTTGGAGTGGACTCCCCCCAAGGATGATGGCAACTCAGATATCACTGGTTACACTGTCCAGAAGGCTGATCAGAAAACAATGGTATGGCACATATTTACTATAATCACAGCTGTAAATAAAACTAGCAATCCTTGAAGGAATGCATATTGTCCACCAAACAAAATGTAGATTTATTTATTTATTGTTTGCTACAAAGTATAAGGTCCATTAGTTGTGGCAGCTATCTTTAATTGAGTTGTTAATTGAATATAGATGCTCGTCAAATGAAAGTTTTGAGAGATTTTGCTAGAAAGTTAGATAAAGAAGCAAACAAATAAAGAATAAGTAATTAAACAGGCCACAAAACTACCAAACTGGGTCAGTTGTAGTAATGACTTTAATTTTTCATGCCTGCAGAGCTAAAGCAATTCGTTGATTGTGTGCCCACTCTCTGCAGGAATGGTTCACAGTGCTGGAGCACTACCACCGACTGTCTGTCACTGTCTCAGACCTCGTCATGGGTAACTCATACTTCTTCAGGGTGTTCGCTGAGAACCAAGTGGGCCGGGGCGAGATGAGCGCTGTCACCAAGGAGACGGCCACAATCCAGAAAACAGGTGACTTTACATGTCATTCTATTATGTTCTGGGTCTGATTGTTTATATGAAGATGAGTGGGCTGCAGCCCTGCTGGATACGATGATGAGCTGCAGTTAGTCTGTAAGTGTTTAAAGCGATGGCTTGAGGAGTTGAAATGACCTTGGCAATTACAAAGTACTTGAAAACCTGAGTGGGTAACACTCTTGGCTGGTGTTCAGCTTTCACATGAATTTAACACCCAGTGAAACCATTAAAACCTCTTGCGGTGCCATGTTTGTATGTGTGTGTGTGTGTGGGCGAGTTTTATATTTACTCATATTGAGAAATGACCATCTGTCTGTGCATTTTGTAGACTGTGTGGTCAAAGTGTCAGATGACTTTGTGTTTTGTACATTAAAGTACTGGCTGAATACCAAAAGACTGCATGGTACAGTTTGATCACATACAATATATAACAGAGTTACAACAATAATGTGTTTTTAAAAGGAAAAGTAATATTGTACCTTCCTTGATTTTTATTAATCAAATGGATTTTTGGTTGAATAATGTTAAAGAAATTGCTTTAATTAACTGCATGTGTTTTCATCTTCCACCTTTTTATTGGTGTTGGATGACCATTAGCTTACTTGCTGCTACATCTGTGTTATAGTATTATTGGAGCCATCTAAGCTAGGCTATATTTGAATCCTAGCCTGTAGACTTCAGCTTGAAGCATCACGTGAGAAAGCATTTTCAATTTCAAGTGTTTTGTCAATTTTCACCTGATTTTTTTCACAATAAAATGTTGTGAATGTTCCTGAACTTGGTCAGAAACAGTACTTACCTGAGCACATATTGTACACAGCAACAATAAATATGTGTTCTAATAAAATGTGCACAAACTGTACAAATAAGTTTTAACAAAGACAATCCTCAATCATCGTGTTCAAATGTCCCAGAGCGTAGACTGGTCCCTTGTAAATAGCCACTAATGATAAGTTTAAGTTTCATAAAGACTTTTGTTAGTATTGTATCAGTATTTAATAAATAATACTCAGATGTAGTTTTGTATGTAATACAGGTATTGTGTACAAACCTCCTGGGTACCAGGAACATGACTTCAGTGAGGCACCCAAGTTCACCACCCCTCTCATCGACCGTGCATCCACCGTGGGATACACAACCAAGCTGCTGTGTTCTGTTCGAGGAAGTCCCAAGGTCAGTGCTCAGAGGTGCATTGATCAAAAGGGTCCTGGTTAATTAAATTTTCTAACTTTCTTTTCATAAAGTACATTCATTATTTCTCATCAGTACAGATACTTAATGATATATCTGACCTTACTCTATAACTGAAAAGAAAACCTAATTATATATGACTTATTATTAGGAAAGGAAGCTGAGCCCGTAAGTCATATAGTTCATAAATATTTGAACGCAAACTGAGATACAGTTATAGATAGATATACTTTTTATACTACTATGAAAAAACTCAGGACAGTATTACACTTTTATTATTTCATTTTATGCTTATGTTCATTGGGTGTTTGGTGTTTTAGGGGTGTTTGGTGTTTCAGTGTTGGTGTAAATTTTCATACTTTTATACTACTATGAAAAAACTCAGGACAGTGTTACACTTTTACTATTTTATGCTTATGTTTATTAAATGTTTTAGTGTTTAGTGTTTAGATGGTTACTGTTGCACCGAGGGACTGAGAGAAACGCAATTTCAATCCTGTGTATGTCCTGTACATATTGCAGTTCTGACAATAAAGTTGACTTTGACTTTGACTTTGATACACCTCTTATTTTACAGCATCTTCCGTTATTTTCATTGACCTGATGACATCAGCCACGACTCGATTGCTCACTTCATTTTGCACTTTATCTGTTCAAATGAACTACACTGTAATGGGATTACTAGTGCTCCCTCTAATCTCACAGTTAAGGTTATTACCGTATTTTCCGTTGTACAGGTCGCACCTGTGTATAGGTCGCATTGTCCAATTATTGCCAAAAAATTGGAAAAATCCTGAAATAGATCGCACCTACGTCACCGCCGACGTAACGCGTTATCCACCGCTGACGTGACGCGTCAGCGCTGAGAAAACCCGGCAATATGGACCGAGTGTTTACCGGTAGCTCTGCTGCTAATGTCTGCCACAGAAGAACGAATGCTAACTGATGGGTTCTCTCAAACCAAACCCTGCAGCAACTTTTCTACTAAAAAGGAATCAGACACATGACAAGAGTTAACAGTGGTATATTTAACTTTGCAAAGTGGAACTTGTCTCCTAAGTCTGAGACAAGCCCGCCTTGAATAGGTTCACATTGGTTTTTATACATTTGGTAGTTGGTGGAAAAACAGGGTAGACAATTATCACACAATAGCTTTTGGTCAGTTTTGGCCAAACTCAGGACCAACAAGTTCTGAAACAAAAGGAACATTCTTTTGGTGTTTTTGACACAAAGCAGTTTCGGTAAACAAGTATTGTGTAATGAAAAATACCTTTGCAAGGAGTTGCAAACAGATTGAGCTTTGAGATGTTTGTAAAAGTAATGTTCAAAAGTTATAATGATCAGTTATAATGTTACATCCAACATTCGGTCCTCTTTATCATTTGAACTTTTTACCATGATGAATAGTTACGAAAAAAAACTCTGGGTCTAAATATATGGCAGGAAAAACATAAAACTATCACCCCTGGGCCCTCACCAGATGGTGGCCATTTTGTAACAATTTTGGCTCATCTTTACAAGTTTTTTTGTGGGCAGTAGAGTAAAAATAAAATAACTTAAAGAAGTCTAAAAATAAAAACAAAACTTAAACTCAAGGACATTTAAAGTAAAATAGTTTAAAACTTGAAGCTTAAACTAAAATAAAGAATTTAAAAGGTAAAAGGTAGCTTTTTTCACCCAAAAAAACCTTTTTAAAACGTGAGGAAACAAACTCTTAAAGTGTGGGAAATCAATTATTGAAACAAACAGCAAAGAAAAAGCTCTTTTATGAGCTAGGTCTTTTATAGACTAAAAACAAAATGCATTATAACTAAAATCGTTCTGCATTTTCTCTCGACAAGTTGGCATACTCAGGACGTCGCATTTGATGCAGAGAAAGCATGTTTGTCGGCAGAAATCCTGTTGTTCCATCTCAGTCTGGCTCTGTATCACTCTGTCACCCAGACAAGTGAGCGGCCCACGGAAGATTCTGGAATCCTGTTGCCTCATCTCAGGTATCATCCTGCCCCGAGACGGTCTTTAGCCAGCGTTTCGACTCTCAGTGCTTCCAGCAGGGGTCCCCGACAAAACCAGTCTCCTGGGTGGGGTCAAACTCCCTCAGTATGACTCATCACACCTGGAAGTCTTTTCTGTGGTGTTGACCTGAGCAGAATCAAAAATTAGTACAAATACACAAATAACGTTTACATATTTTTAATTCCCACATCCGTATTAGTAAAGTGTTAGTTTTAGTATTAGTTTAGACAAATCACCTCAACAATAGAACATTTTCCCAAAAACTTATGCCATTACTCAGTTTAGTTTCTGAGTTCAAAACAGGATCGTCAGGAGTCCCGGCACAGACAATTATTATTATTAATTTTGCTTACCTCATGGAGTCTGTGGAAGGAACTTCATTGACGCATGAGCAGATAATATAATTCAAATGATCACCTTACCCATAAAAGTACAATAAAACATTAAAAATGTTTCCAAGTCATAAAAAATACAGAACTACCAACGTCTCCAATCAAACCCTGATCAAGTCCACCTTAGGGACCTGTGGTTTGATCCTGTTGTCTTAGTTAAAATCTTCGTCTAGTTAGTTTTTCGGGGCGTCCCCCTAGGTTTCTTGGATCTGTGCACATTTCAACAGGAGAAAGAGAAAATGTTTGTTAAATAGGTATATACAGAAGCAACGTAGTTTGTATAAATGTCAATCTTTTAAAATTATCTCTTAAATGCTATAAATGTCATCTTTTAAATTATCTTTTAAATGCCTATACGTAAATGTCATCTTTTCAATTATCTTTTAAATGCTATAAATGTTGTTTTTTATTTTTATTTTTTAATTATCTTTTAAATGCTATAAATGTCATTTTTTTATTATTATCTTTTAAATGCTATAAATGTCATCTTTTACTATCCCTCCTTTGAAACAGTTTAAATATGATAAATGGTAAATGGAGCTTATTTATATAGCGTTTTCCAGCCCCCTGTGAGGAGCCCCAAAGCGCTTTACAATACCAACCATCCACCCATTCATTCAGACATTCATACACCGGTAGTGGTAGCCTGCCTTGCAAGGCGCCATCCAGACCTACCGGGAGCAACTTGGGGTTAAGTGTCTTGCCCAGGGACACAACGACACATGGTGGGCGGATGCGGGATTCGAACCTCCAACCTTCCGATCAGGGGTCGACTGCCATTACCACTACACCATATAATATAAACCTAGAACAAATATAAACCTAGAACTTTAGAATCATAAAACTAAATTCCATTCCATTCCCATATCATTTTAATCTAAACAATCAACAATTACATACATTTAAATCCCTTGTAATCAATCAAAACAAACCAGTTATCTCAGTTCCAAGAGTAAAAGCAGAACAGATGTTTTTATACTAAATCAAACATGTAGGAAGCTCTTCCTGTACAGGTCTCTTTTGCAAGTGAGTCCCCACTCACTGACCTGTAAAAACAAAAGATATGAAATATTAAAATTTCTACGTTTAAGAAATTTGAAATAGTTTTCATCTAAAAGCAGACTGCTAAACTCATGATATCAACCTATGTGTCATTTCCTTGTATGTCTAAAAAATGAGTCTATGTGCGTGCTTATTCATGTAACAGCAAAATGCAACTTTGACCCCTGAAAACTGGCTATTGTGTCACCATCATATATTTCACATGCAAAACCAATATTTCATCTGGGCTCCAGTTTTCATTCATCTGGACTCCGGCAGTGACTCCTGACAGCTTTGACCACCACTGTAGCTTGGCTAGCACCGCTCCTTTTTGCCTGGGTACACTGTATGCTCAAGAGTTCAAAAGTTCATGAGTTCATTCAAAAGTTCAAGATTTCATGAGTTCATCTGTTGTGCAGCATCAATTCATACATGACTTGTCTGGAAGTGTTTGTTGTCAACTGGACAAGGTTTCACATAGCTCAGCTTGACCCCTCAGCTTGTGTTCAGCTATGCAAGGCACTTTTTAGTCCAGGCTCCACTTGAGGCAGTGTAGTTCTTTCAGGTGTTTTTCATAAAAGTCACACTTGATAGTAGACTTGTATCAATTTATACATGTGAATATCTTATTTGGTTATCAAAACCAGAAGTTCAGGACGTAAAAACCACAATGCTGTTTGTGTGTGTGTGTGTGTGTGTGTGTGTGTGTGTGTGTGTGTGTGTGTGTGTGTGTGTGTGTGTGTGTGTGTGTGTGTGTGTGTGTGTGTGTGTGTGTGTGTGTGTGTGCGTTGGTGCAAGCGTATTGGCCCGCCTATGCGCCAGACTACGTACCGACATTATCGGGACATTTGGTATTAGCCAGCCTTTGCCAATGTCTGGATAAAACACAGATTGTATCCAAATATATTAATATGTAAACATTGTTTTTTCTCATCAATATCAGCGTAACTTGTGGCTAATAGGCTGCCTGGATGAGTTGGAGTGTGCTTTAACACTTAAAATTGTTTTAATAAAAAGTTATTTACATTTATAAAATTGGCTGGCTACGCACCTCCCAGGGTATTTGTGTGTGGTGTGTATGTTTTTGTGTATCGGTTGCATTTATTGAAGCCGTGTGTGTGGCTCACTGACACACATGGCGCCAAACTGCAACGCCCCTCCTCTCGTGATGTGGAGACCGCGCGAAACTCCAACGCCGCCCCTCCTCTCGTGATGTGGAGCATAGACCCTGTAGTGGGCGGGGGCTCAGGGCGGGGCCTCAGGTGACCGAGTTTTTAAAAGTTAAAGCCCCTTGAGCTTACACGTGCAGAGTTATGGCGTCGTGTGTTGAGTGCATGTAGGTGAGCGGAGATTATTTTTGGAGAGCGATTTAAATAAAATTTTGCAGCGGTAGGTGGACAGAGTGTCAGAGTGTATTGACTTCATTCAGGTAAGAATTAAAAAAATTTTTTGTTGCTTTTGATGACATCATCTCAAGGAAATGTTAACCTAATCCAGTAGTAACGTGACTTTAACCGCAGCGTCACAAACTGTGAAGACTGTAGAAAACTTTATCAACATTTAGATAAATTAGGAAGTATCTGTGCATGAGTTTTGAGTGCGTGAAGAAAGACGCAGCTCAAACTAGCTGCGGCTAGCGTTAGCATGTAACGTAACTTCACTTCAGAAGCGTGACAACCTTTCAACGCTGTTGAAAACTTTTATAGACATTTATATAAATCAGCGATACTATATATGCATCACTTGTGGATGTTTTTAGTGGTTATTTAGAGTCTTAACGCGACGAAGACAAAATTAAACGCACGTCGCGTTAGCGTCACTACCGTGAACGTGTCACGTCACAATAACAGCGTGACTAACGCTGTAATTTAACATGCGTTAATAGGGTAGAGGGGTTTTAATGTTTCCAACGTCATTTTTCTGCTAATTCTGCTCTTTTTTTTTTTTTTTACCTCTGAGCAGTGAGCAGACGGACGAACTGCGTCGTTACGTCATCACGTCATCACGTTGCAGCCTCGTTACGTCATCACGTTGACTGCAGTTTTATGTAGGTATAAGAATACTGTTGTTGGAATACTGAATACTGAATAATACAGAATACTGTATAAGTGTATTGTATAAACTTGAGAATTGTTTTTTAACTTTTTCATATTTTTACATGTACAGGTTTTCAGCTAGTCCAAGAGGTCATTTGGTATTTGGTGAGTCAAACATCCCGCCTTCCTGAAAACAGACAGATGGATTCTTTACTGACTGAGGTCCACGCTTTATCCATCCATCCATGCATTCATCCATCCATCAAACATCCATCCATCAAACATCCATCCATCCATCATCCATCAAACATCCTACCTTCCTAAACCCAGACATATGGATTCTTTACTGACTGAGGTCCAAGCTTTATCCATCCATCCATCTATCAAACATCCATCCATCCATCAAACATCCATCCATCCATCCATCAAACATCCATCCATCCATCAAACATATATCCATCCATCAAACATCCATCCATCCATCAAACATCCTGCCTTACTGAACCCAGACAGATGGATTATTTACTGACTGAGGTCCACGCTTTATCCATCCATACATCCATCCATCCATCAAACATCCACACATCCATCCATCCATCCATCCATCAAACATCATCCATCCATCATCAAACATCCTGCCTTCCTGAACCCAGACATATGGATTCTTTACTGACTGAGGTCCACGCTTTATCCATCCATCCATGCATTCATCCATCCATCAAACATCCATCCATCAAACATCCATCCATCCATCATCCATCAAACATCCTACCTTCCTAAACCCAGACATATGGATTCTTTACTGACTGAGGTCCAAGCTTTATCCATCCATCCATCTATCAAACATCCATCCATCCATCAAACATCCATCCATCCATCCATCAAACATCCATCCATCCATCAAACATATATCCATCCATCAAACATCCATCCATCCATCAAACATCCTGCCTTACTGAACCCAGACAGATGGATTATTTACTGACTGAGGTCCACGCTTTATCCATCCATACATCCATCCATCCATCAAACATCCACACATCCATCCATCCATCCATCCATCAAACATCATCCATCCATCATCAAACATCCTGCCTTCCTGAACCCAGACATATGGATTCTTTACTGACTGAGGTCCACACTTTATCCATCCATCCATCAAACATCCATCCATCCATCCATCCATCCATCAAACATCCATCCATCATTCATCCATCAAACATCCATCCATCTATCTATCCATCCATCTATCAAACATCCGGCCTTCTTGAAACCAGACAGATGGATTCTTTACTGACTGAGGTCCACGCTTTATCCATCCATACATACATCCATCTATCAAACATCCATCCATCCATCCATCAAACATCCATCCATCCATCCATCAAACATCCATCCATCATCCATCCATCAAACATCCTGGCTTCCTGAACCTAGACAGATGGATTCTTTACTGACTGAGGTCCACGCTTTATCCATCCATCCATCCATCAAACATCCATCCATCCATCCATCAAACATCCATCTATCCATCCATCAAACATCCTGCCTTACTGAACCCAGACAGATGGATTCTTTACTGACTGATGTCCACGCTTTATCCATCCATCCATCAAACATCCACACATCATCCATCAAACATCCATCCAAACATCCACACATCATCCATCAAACATCCATCCATCAAACATCCATCCATCATCCATCCATCAAACATCCATCCATCTATCCATCCATCTATCAAACATCCTGTCTTCCTGAACCCAGACAGATGGATTCTTTACTGACTGAGGTTCATGCTTTATCCATCCATACATACATCCATCCATCCATCTATCAAACATCCATCCATCCATCAAACATCCAGCCTTGCTGAACCCAGACGGATAGATTCTTTACTGACTGAGGTCCACGCTTTATCCATCCATCCATCCATCCATCCATCCATCCATCCATCCATCCATGCATCCATCTATCAAACATCATCCATCCATCCATCAAACATCCTGCCTTCTTGAAAACAGACATATGGATTCTTTACTGACTGAGGTCCACGCTTTATCCATCCATCCATGCATCCATCCATCCATAAAACATCCATACATCCATCCATCCATCAAACATCCTGCCTTCCTGAACCAGACAGATGGATTCTTTACTGACTGAGGTCCACGCTTTATCCATACATCCACCCATCCATCCATCAAACATCCATCTATCCATCATCAAACATCCATCCATCAAACATCCTGCCTTGCTGAACCCAGACAGATGGATTCTTTACTGACTGAGGTCCACGCTTTATCCAACCATCCATGCATCCATCCATCTATCAAACATCTATCCATCAAACATCCATCATCCATCAAACATCCTGCCTTCCTTAACCCAGACATATGGATTCTTTACTGACTGAGGTCCACGCTTTATCCATCCATCTATCAAACATCCATCCATCCATCAAACGTCCATCCATCAAACATCCATACATCTATCCATCAAACATCCTACCTTCCTGAACCCAGACAGATGGATTTACTGACTGAGGTCCACACTTTATCCATCCATCCATCCATCCATCAAACATCCATCCATCCATACATCCATGCATCAAACATCCATCCATCCATCTATCCATCAAACATCTCAAACATCCATCAAACATCCATCCATCCATCCATCAAACATCTATCCATCCATCAAACATCCATCCATCCATCAAACATCCTGCCTTGCTGAACCCAGACAGATGGATTCTTTACTGACTGAGGTCCATGCTTTATCCATCCATTCATCCATCCATCCATCCATCAAACATCCACACATCCATCCATCCATCCATGCATCCATCCATCAAACATCATCCATCCATCATCAAACATCCTGCCTTCCTGAACCCAGACATATGGATTCTTTATTGACTGAGGTCCACACTTTATCCATCCATCCATCAAACATCCATCCATCCATCCATCAAACATCCATCCATCATTCATCTATCAAACATCCATCCATCTATCTATCCATCCATGCATCCATCCATCAAACATCATCCATCCATCATCAAACATCCTGCCTTCCTGAACCCAGACATATGGATTCTTTATTGACTGAGGTCCACACTTTATCCATCCATCCATCAAACATCCATCCATCCATCCATCAAACATCCATCCATCATTCATCTATCAAACATCCATCCATCTATCTATCCATCCATCTATCAAACATCCGGCCTTCTTGAAACCAGACAGATGGATTCTTTACTGACTGAGGTCCACGCTTTATCCATCCATACATCCATCCATCCATCAAACATCCAGCCTTGCTGAACGCAGACAGATGGAGTCTTTACTGACTGATGTCCACCTTTTATCCATCCATGCATGCATCCATCCATCCATCCATCAAACATCCATCCATCCATCCATGTATCCATCCATCAAATATCATCCATCTATCCATCAAACATCTTGCTTTCTTAAAAACATGATAAACTGAAATTGTGTGTGTGTTTGTGTGTGTGACTGTTTTGTGGTTTCTAAGGACAGTGTTTTGTCAGGACAGTAATGAACTGTAATCTGCTTGTCTGTTTATAGCATATGACAATGTCCATAAAAACCACAAAACAGTCACACACACAAACGCACACAATTTCAGTTGAACATGTTATATTTACATGTATATGTCTATCTGTACAGTATATGTATATGCATATACAGTATACATGTATATGCATATATGTATATACACTGTATATGAATATGCATATATGATATGCTTATATACATGTATATATGTATATTTGTGTGTATGTATATGACATAGATATCAATTTTATAAATAATGCAGGGATTGTTATGTATGACTTCAATATTATTAGTCACAGTTTTTAAATTTATAGTTTTCTTTCATTCAGCTAATTTTAATTTCATCTTAGTCCACCCATCATGAGAGGAGTTTTGTAAATACTATGTCCATCCATCTTTCCTTTATGTGAGATGGATACTTTGGCCAAAAACAATCATGTAATGTTTATTGGTTTACATGTGACAGCAGCTATCATCAAAATGTAGAATTTCCTCTAAATATAAGTATAAATGATCTGTTCCAGATGACGTGAACACGTCCAGAGTCAGGAGATCGCAGGTAGCCAGAAGAGCGATCAACTTCCATTAAACACGAGTACCAAGGTACATTTTAGTTCTTGTGTTCCTAAACAGATATACTTGCTACGTGTGGATTCATCAACCTTATTGTTCAATTGTGTGTGTATGGGAGTGTATTGTGGTTTTTTTATGGACAGTTGTTTGTTAGGACAGTCATACGCTAGCCTGGTTAAAACCAAACCCTGTCCTTCACTTTGCTTCGTACTAGGGTCTGGCATTCCTCCCATTGAAAACGATTTCTCCGGTCTATTTTTGACCGGACCAATCAGAGAACAGAAGGCGTAGTTTTGTTAGCTTAGCCTGGCAAGGTCCAGGCTATTCAGATAAAAAGCTCAGAAACCACTTGGTGGATATTTTTTCTGCTACCAGTGTGTAATTATATGGCTCTAATTTACTGACTGTTGGCCTTGATGAAACATTTGAGATAAAATTCGATTTTTTATCATTTATTTTCGTAGCGCACCCTGAGGCTGTTTGGAAAATGTGAAACCGAAACTATTTAAATCCAGCAGATTTGACCATTTCGTGAATTGATTTAGGAACTGTTAAGCTCAGAAACACTTCTGATAAAACGTCAGCTAAGAAATATAGTTTTTCTCAGGAAAGAAATAATAGTTTTTTACCTTGTTTTCTGGAAAATTCCTTCGTGGTGGCAGCCATTTTAACTGACGACGTCAGTCGACGTCGTTCAAAACTCCGCCTTCTGTTCTCTGATTGGTCTGTTAATCTGCCAATCCGCCTTCTGTTCTCTGATTGGTCCGGTCAAAAATCGACCGGAGGAATCGTTGTCTATGGGACAAATCCCAGACCCAGCAGTGAAGGGAAATAGAATTGAGCGGAGCTGTGCAGGTATGGCGAGGGCCAGGCTAGTCATACGCTATAAACAATCAGACAATCAATCAGATGGCAGTTCATTACAGTCCTGATAAAACACTGTCCTTAAAAACCATAAAACAGTCACACACACAAACACACAATTTCAGTTGAACATGTTATATTTACATGTCTATGTCCATCTGGACAGTCAGAGAGACATTCAGCAGGTAGACAGTCAGAGAGACATTCAGCAGGTAGACAGTCAGAGAGACACTCAGCAGGAGGACAGTCAGAGAGACACTCAGCAGGTGGACAGTCAGAGAGACATTCAGCAGGTAGACAGTCAAAGAGACACTCAGCAGGAGGACAGTCAGAGAGACATTCAGCAGGTGAACAGTCAGAGAGACATTCAGCAGGTGGACAGTTAGAGAGACACTCAGCAGGTGGACAGTCAGAGAGACACTCAGCAGGTAGACAGTCAGAGAGACACTCAACAGGTGGACAGTCAGAGAGACATTCAGCAGGTAGACGGTCAGAGAGACATTCAGCAGGTAGACAGTCAGAGAGACACTCGGCAGGAGGACAGTCAGAGAGACACTCAGCAGGTGGACAGTCAGAGAGACATTCAGCAGGTAGACAGTCAGAGAGACACTCAGCAGGAGGACAGTCAGAGAGACATTCAGCAGGTGGACAGTCAGAGAGACACTCAGCAGGTGGACAGTCAGAGAGACATTCAGCAGGAGGACAGTCAGAGAGACATTCAGTAGGTGGACAGTCAGAGAGACACTCAGCAGGTGGACAGTTAGAGAGACATTCAGCAGGTGGACAGTCAGAGAGACATTCAGCAGGTGAACAGTCAGAGAGATACTCAGCAGGAGGACAGTCAGAGAGACACTCAGCAGGTGGACAGTCAGAGAGACATTCAGCAGGTGGACAGTCAGAGAGACACTCGGCAGGAGGACAGTCAGAGAGACACTCAGCAGGTGGACAGTCAGAGAGACAGTGGTTTGGACATGTCCAGAGGAGGGACAGTGGTTTGGACATGTCCAGAGGAGGGACAATGGTTTGGACATGTCCAGAGGAGGGACAGTGGGTATATTAGTAGAAGGATGTTAGACATGAAGCTGCAGGAAAAAGACAAAGAGGAGATATATGGATGCAGTTAGCGAGGACATGAAGGTAGTTGGAGTGAGGACAGAGGATTCAGAGGACAGAGTGAGGTGGAGGAGGATGACTCGCTGTGGCGACCCCTGAAAAGGGAAAAGCCGAAAGAAGAAGAAGCGTTAACATTTAACTTGACCACTGCAGCGTGACAAGCTGTGAACGCTGTATTGTAACATAAAGAGAGGTTTTAATGTTTTCACCGTGATTTTTGTGCTAAATTTGCTCTTATGTTTCATTTTTCACCTCAAAGCGGAGTGAGCAGACAGCCCCTACCCTTCCCCAAAGAGCGTCGTTACGTCATCACGGTCAAACTGCAGTGATGCAGGTAAGATGAAAATAGAAGTGACGTGCATTTGGTGAAAACTGAGAATTGTTTTGTAACTTTTTCATATTTTTACATGTTTTCAGCTAGTCCTGCAACTTTTATCAGAATCACAGTCAGAATATTGTCATTTGCACCACATGTGGTACATGTGATGAAACGAGATTATGTACACATGGTCCCAGTTACATCCAACAACAAAATGTAAGAGAAAAACAGTAATAATATCTAGGATATAACTAAGAAAAACATCAACTAGAAATACACTAATCACTAATGTAATAGAAAAACATCATTATAAACAGCAGCACGAACCTGAGTCTGTATGAGCAGATGGTCACAAATGAACACACAACAACAAGAAAACAGATCAGCATCAACATGATGTGATATTTTGCAGTATTTATTCTTATTATTTATTTATTCATGAGTCTAACAGCCTCAGGGTAGAAGCTGTTCCTCTGTCTAATGGTTCTACATTTCATGCTCCTTAACCTCCGTCCTGAGAGGAGCGGGGCAAAGACTGTGTGTGCTGGGTGAGTGGGGTCTTTCATGATGCAGGTGGCCCTCTCCCTGCATCTGGAGGTGTAGATGTCTGTGATGGTGGGGAGACTGACTCCAACATCTTCTGTGCAGCCTTCACCACTCTCTGCAGAGCCTTTCTTTCTGCAGCTGTGCAGCCTCCATGCCACACGTTGATGCTGGAGCACAGGATGCTCTCCATTGCACACATGTAGAAGGAGGTGAGGACTGACAACACCATCGCCCATGATCGGGTCATCAGAGACTCTACTTCCTCAGACGGCTGAGAAGATCTGGTCTGGGAAGCTCAGTCCTCACCTCCTTCTACAGGTGTGCAGTGGAGAGCATCCTGTGCTCCAGCATCAACGTGTGGCATGGAGGCTGCACAGCTGCAGAAAAAAAGCTCTGCAGAGAGTGGTGAAGGCTGCACAGAGGTCTGTTGGAGTCAGTCTCCCCACCATCACAGACATCTACACCTCCAGATGCAAGAAGAGGGCCACCTGCATCATGAAGGACCACACTCATCCAGCGCATACACAATCTTTGCCCTGTTCCCCTCAGGAAGTAGGTTGAGCATCAAATGTTGAACCACTTGAGGAACAGCTGCTACCCTGAGGCTGTTAGACTCATGAATAATACATGATAAGAATAATCACTGCAAAATATCACATCATGCTGATCTGTTTTCCTGTTGCTGTTCATTTGTGACCATCTGCTCATACGGACTCATGCTCGTGCTGCTGCTTGTATTGATGTTTTTCTATTACGGTACATTGGTGCTTAGTGTATTTTTAGCTGATGTTTTTCTTAGATCATATCTTAGATGTTACTACTGTTCTTCTCTTACATTTTTTTGTTGTTGGATGTTACTTAGCCTGGCCCTCGCCATTCCTACGCAGCTCCGCTCAATTCTCATTTCCCTTCACTGCTGGGTCTGGCATTTCTCCCATCCACAAGGATGTCTCCGGTAGGTTTTGACCGGACCAATCAGAGAACAGAAGGCGGAGTTTTGAACGACGTCGACTGACGTCGTCATTCAAAATGGCTGCCGCCACGAAGGAATTTTCAATAAAACAAGGTAAAAAACTATTATTTCTCTGCTGAGAAAAAATAGATTTCATAGCTGACGTTATATCAGAAGTGTTCCTAAGCAATCAGAGAGCAGAAGGCGGAGTTTTGAACGATGTCGACTGACGTCGTCATTGAAAATGGCTGCCGCCACGAACGAATTTTCATCAAAACAAGGTAAAAAACTATTATTTCTCTGCTGAGAAAAAATATAGTTCATAGCTGACGTTATATCAGAAGTGTTCCTGAGCTTAACAGTTCCTAAATCAATTCACGAAATGGTCAAATCTGCTGGATATTAAATAGTTTCGGTTTGATATTTTCCAAACAGCCTCGGGTGCGCTACGAAAATAAATGATAAAAAATCGAATTTTATCTCAAATGTTTCATCTAGGCCAACAGTCAGTAAATTAAAGACATATAATTACACACTGGTGGCAGAAAAAATATCCACCGAGTGGTTTCTGAGCAATTTATCTGATAGCCTGGACCTCGTCAGGCTATAAATTCTGCCTCCTGTTCTCTGATTGGTCCATTCAAAAATCTCCAGGAGAAATCGTTGTCTATGGCAGAGATGCCAGACCCTAGTCCAAAGCGAAGTGAAGGACATGGGTCTGGTATCAACCAGGCTAGATGTTACTGGGACCCGGTGTAAATAATCTCGTTTCATCACATGTACCACATGCGGTGGTAGAGGTTTTAATGTTTTCAATGTCATTTCTGTGCAAAATATGCTCATATTTTTCTTTTTTTAACCTCAAAGCAGTGAGCAGACAGACGAACAGCGTCATTACATCATCACGTTGCAGTGTCGTTACATCATCACGTAGTCTGCAGTGTCAAGTAGGTATCAGAATACTGTATAAGTGACGTGCAATTGGTGAAAACTTAGAATTGTTTTGTAACTTTTTTATATTTGTAGCCGAACGGGTATGGGTAAAAAAATACTTTAGGCAACTTTTAGTTTAAAAAAAATAATCTATTTAAAAAAATGAATTTGGTTAAAAACTTTATTAAAAGTTACCCTTTAGGCACTTTAGACCCGTTGCAGAAGATGAGGCAGGAGACACTTCACACAAACACCAATAAATTGCACAATTTGTTTAATAAAAAATCCTAAATTTAAAATACACAGTTAAAAAGGCAGTAATAACTCCTGGCAACAATGAAAGTGCAATTCGATAAAGACAGTAGTACACCACGGCAGAATTAATACCACCGCCTGGGAGATGTCCAATTAATCAAGCCACAGCTGTCCAAAGAGTTCGTCCTGGGAGAACCGTTGCGCTGCAGCAGACACCATCCACGCCGGCACCAAGACGATTAGTCCGGGCTGAACCCCAGTCCGGGCTGAACCCCAGTCGGCCCCGATCAGCCAGACAGGACGGGTGATGCAGCCAGCCTTAAGCTGACCAGAACAGTGGGCATCAAATCAGCAGCCAGGACAGCAAGACGACAGCCAGTGGACAGCTCGAACAGCAGGTGAACAAAACGGTGAAGGACAAACAGCAGCAGCTAATAAACAAAGATTAGAATTAAAAGCTGAACATAAAACAGAAAGACGAACTAGCGCTTTACTCACCACGAGCTCCACCTCAACAGTAGAGGGAAGCAGGAGGCTTGTACATTTGGTCGTGGAACAGTAGATCACGGCGACCTTACAGCGCACATTCAGTTACGCTGGCGCGACCCAGCCAGCAGACGCCAGGGTCTGAACCGGAAGGCGGATGACGTGAAGTCAACCACTGAAGCCTGGCCCTTTTTATACCGGAAGCCAGCCTTGGACCCAATCACATCCCGCACTCATGTGGTGCGTTCAATGTCCGTAGGGACATCCTGCCACATATTTTTACATGTTTTCAGCTAGTCCAAGAGGTGTACAACTTTAATCAGAGTCTAATCATCTTTATTGTCATTTGCACCGCATGTGGTACATGTGATGAAACAAGATTATGTACACAAGGTCCCAGTTACATCCAACAACAAAATGTGAGAGAAAAACAGCAATAACATGTAGGATATAACTAAGAAAAACATCAACTAGAAATACACTAAGCCCTAATATAATAGGAAAACATAATTACAAACAGCAGCACGGACATGAGTCTGTATGAGCAGATGGTCACAAATGAACACAGAAACAAAAAAACAGATCAGCATGTTGTGATGTTTTGCAGTAATTACTGTTTTCTAATTGTTTATTTATTCATGAGTCTAACAGCCTCAGGGTAGAAGCTGTTCCTCAGTCTAGTGGTTCTACATTTGATGCTCCTCAACCTCCTTCCTGAGGGGAGTGGGGCAAAGAGTTTGTGTGCTGGGTGAGTGGGGTCTTTCATGATACAGGTGGCTCTCTTCCTGCATCTGGAGGTGTAAATGTCTGTGATGGTGGGGAGACTGACTCCAACATCTTCTGTGCAGCCTTCACCACTCTCTGCAGAGCTTTTCTTTCTGCAGCTGTGCAGCCTCCATGCCACACGTTGATGCCGGAGCACAGGATGCTCTCAACGGCACACGTGTAGAAGGAGGTGAAGACAGACAACACCACCGCCCTGATCAAAAAAAGGTAATCAGAGACTCTACTTCCTCAGACGGCTGAGAAGAGCTGGTCTGGGAAGCTCAGTCCTCACCTCCTTCTACAGGTGTGCGATGGAGAGCATCCTGTGCTCACACGTTGATGCTGTAGCACAGGATGCTCTCCACTGCACACCTGTAGAAGGAGATGAGGACTGGGCTACTCAGACCAGCTCGTCTCAGCCGCCTGAGGTAGTAGAGTCTCTGATGAACTTTGTTGATCAGGCTGGTTGTGTTGTTGGTCCAGCTGAGGCTATAATTCAAGTGCACACCCAAGTACTTGTAGCTGGAGACCAGTGGTGGAGAAAGTACTCAAACACTGTTTATAAGTAAAAGTACAAATAAACAGACAAAAATGTACTCTAGTAAAAGTAGATGTACCATTATATTGTGTTTACTTAAGTAAAAGTAAATAAGTACTTGCTTTTAAAAATGCTTAAAGTATTAAAGTAAAAGTACTTGCTGAATGTATTGCCTAATGCAATGGTCTACAGTATCATTAAGTGTGTGTACTGTACGCATATTTTCTGTAATACATTAATAGTGTTTTTCCATTTTAAAGAACAATGCTGCAGATAACACATGTTTTTATTGTGTTTACTCTGTGACACAGTTCACACTTGGACTTGTGATTCTGTGTGTCAGAATTTCAGGGATGACATGCAGAGTTAAATGTCATTAAGCAAAATAAGAGAGGAATTATTTTACCTTTGAAAGTTTTTATTTAACACAAAGCAGAACCAATGTGTCATTTTAACTGCAGTAAACATGTTTAAATTAAAGTTATCTGTCTGAAAAAAAGGAGCATTATGCCAGGTTTCCACCAAACGCTTTTCGCGCCTCCGAAGCAGCCACTTTACATTGAAAGTCTATGTGGCCGGGCATGTTGGATGCGGCGCATCTACAGCAGTTCAAGCAGCGCGGCAGTGAGTGGCAGCTTTTTTCCGCTCCCACGTCACCTCCGAGCAGCGACTGTCGAAGCTCGATTTGTCCTGCTTCTGCTGCTCGCAGCTTAGCAGCAACCAATCGGGATAGACTCTGCCATGTGATCACGCAACAACGACAGGACTTTTTTTTGGACTTTTCAAACTTACCCATCGAGCCTCCATGAAGAAAACAGCCTCCGGTAAGAAACTTGGCATTTTTACAGTTGCCGCTGTCCGCTCGAGCGTACGGTCACCCCAAACATAAAAAAATGTTTTAATCTCAACAAAGACTTTAGGAGCTGCAGTTTGGCTCATAAAAAATCCACTCAAGTAGTAACGAGGCTCATGTACAGCTGATTTTTTATCTGCCCGGTGTAGAAGAAACAAACGGAAAAGGAGCCAGCCGCTGCTCCCACTGCGTGTCTGCAGACATGTTCGATGAGAACAGACATCTGTTGACAAGCAGCCAACACAGTGCGGTAGGAGATTTTTTGCAGCGCGAAAAGCGTCTGGTGGAAACCCGGCATTAGACCTGACAAAGGAACAGACACTGATCATTTCACCTCCAGTTTGTCATCAACTCTAGTTAAAATATTGTCCAGTCAACCATGGATCAAAAGTGAACAATATTTTAAATTCCTGACACCATTTTCAAAACTTGGATCTGAGTGTCGAGACATTTCTTGTCTCCTAACATCCCATGAACTGATACATTTTAATATTGATACAAGAATTTATTGTTAAAGTTCAGAAGAAGTTGGTTTTCACAGTTTTTTGAGTCCAGTCTGGTTTTTTAGGGAGATGTCCTGCTGTACTGAACAGTCTTTCAATAATCTTTCAATAATCTTTCAATAAGGCCATGGGTGGTGTGTATCTTCTGGCTGAATCTTTGTGGTGGAATCCATTTTGAGTGTGTTAGTGGTGCTGTGGGTGCTCCCAGTTCAGTGACGTTTATACTAGAATATACGTCATTAGTCCAGTTCTTCTTGAAGGCAGGTCTAATGTTACCTGTCCACTTGCAGTGATTCAAATTGATTCAAATTGTTTCAAATTCAAATTCAACTCAAATTGTGTGTGTTTGTGTGTGTGACTGTTTTGTGGTTTCTAAGGACAGTGTTTTGTCAGGACAGTAATGAGCTGTTATCTGATTGTCTGATTATAGCGTATTGCTGTCCTAACAAACCACTGTCCATTAAAACCACAAAACAGTCACACACACAAACACACACAATTTTAGTAGAACATGTTATATTTACATGTATATGTCTATCTGTACAGTATATGCATATATATACATGTATATGCATATATGTATATACACTGTACAGTACATGAATATGCATTTATGATATGCTTATATACATGTATATATGTATATTTGTGTGTATGTATATGACATAGATATCAATTATATAAATAATGCAGGGATTGTTAAGTATGACTTCAATATTATTTGTCACAGTTTTTAAATTTATAGTTTTCTTTCATTCAGCTAATTTTAATTTCATCTTAGTCCACCTATCATGAGAGGAGTTTTGTAAATACTCTGTCCATCCATCTTTCCTTTATGTGAGATGGATACTTTGGCCAAAAACAAACAATCATGTAATGTTTATTGGTTTACATGTGACAGCAGCTATCATCAAAATGTAGAATTTCCTCTAAATATAAGTATAACTGATCTGTTACAGATGTCATGTGAACACGTCCAGAGTCAGGAGATCGCAGGTAGCCAGAAGCACGATCAACTTCCTTTAAACACGAATACCAAGGTACATTTTAGTTCTTGTGTTCCTAAACAGAATTACTTGCTACGTGTGGTTTCATCAACCTTAATGTTCAATTATGTGTGTATAGGAATGTATTGTGGTTTTTATGGACAGTTGTTTGTTTGGACAGTCATACGCTATAAACAATCAGACAATCAATCAGATAACAGCTCATTACTGTCCTGACAAAACACTGTCCTTAAAAACCACAAAACAGTCACATACACAAACACACACAACTTCAGTTGAACATGTTATATTTACATGTATATGTCTATCTGTACATTATATGTATATGCATGTTTATGCATATATACATCTATATGTTTATGCATATGTACATATATGCATATTCTTGTATATATACATATATGCATTTACATGTTTAAATGCATTTGCATATACAGTACATGTATATATGCACTTACATATACATGTATATATGCACTTACATATACATGTATATATGCACTTACATATACATGTAATAGGCATGTAAATATAACATGTTCAACTGAAATTGTGTGTGTTTGTGTGTGTGACTGTTTTGTGGTTTATAAGGACAGTGTTTTGTCAGGACAGTAATGAGCTGTTATCTGATTGTCTGATTACTGTATAGCGTATTGCTGTCCTGACAAAACACTGTCCTTAAAAACCACAAAACAGTCACACACACAACCACACACAATTTCAGTTGAACATGTTATATTCACATGTATATGTCTATCTGTACAGCATATGTATATACATATATATATACATGTATATGTTTATGCATATATACATCTATATGTTTATGCATATGTACATATATGCATATTCATGTATATATACATATACTGTATATATTTACATTTTTATATGCATTTGCATTTACATGTATATATGCACTTACATATTCATGTATATATGCATTTGCATTTACATGTATATAGGCACTTACATATACATGTAAATAGGCACTTACATATACGTGTAATAGGCATGTAAATATAACATGTTCAACTGAAATTGTGTGTGTTTGTGTGTGTGACTGTTTTGTGGTTTCTAAGGACAGTGTTTTGTCAGGACAGTAATGAGCTGTTATCTGATTGTCTGATTACTGTATAGCGTATTGCTGTCCTGACAAAACACTGTCCTTAAAAACCACAAAACAGTCACACACACAAACACACACAATTTCAGTTGAACATGTTATATTTACATGTATATGTCTATCTGTACAGCATATGTATATACATATATATATACATGTATATGTTTATGCATATATACATCTATATGTTTATGCATATGTATATATATGCATATTCATGTATATATACATATACTGTATGTATTTACATTTTTATATGCATTTGCATTTACATGTATATATGCACTTACATATTCATGTATATATGCATTTGCATTTACATGTATATAGGCACTTACATATACATGTAAATAGGCACTTACATATACGTGTAATAGGCATGTAAATATAACATGTTCAACTGAAATTGTGTGTGTTTGTGTGTGTGACTGTTTTGTGGTTTCTAAGGACAGTGTTTTGTCAGGACAGTAATGAGCTGTTATCTGATTGTCTGATTACTGTATAGCGTATTGCTGTCCTGACAAAACACTGTCCTTAAAAACCACAAAACAGTCCCACACACAAACACACACAATTTCAGTTGAACATGTTATATTTACATGTATATGTCTATCTGTACAGCATATGCATGTATATACATGTATATGCATATGTACATATATGCATATTCATGTATATATACATATATGCATTTACATTTTTATATGCATTTGCATTTACATGTATATATGCACTTACATATTCATGTATATATGTACAGTACTTACATACCAACAAAACACAGACAAGACAGTAAAGCCACTTATAACAGGTAAATAAGCACGAAATCCAGCCATCAATAACCTCAAAAACCATCCACACAAACATCCTGCCTTGCTGAACCCAGACAGATGGATTCTTTGACTGACGTCCACGCTTTATCCATCCATCCATGCATCCATCCATCCATCCATCAAACATCCACACATCCATCCATCAAACATCCATCCATCCATCCATCAAACATCCATCCATCCATCCATCAAACATCCATCCATCAAACATCCATCCATCTATCATCAAACATCCTGCCTTCCTGAACCCAGACAGATGGATTCTTTACTGACTGAGGTCCACGCTTTATCCATCCATCCATCCATCCATCAAACATCCATCCATCAAACATCCATCCATCAAACATCCATCCATCCATCAAACATCATCCATCCATCCATCAAACATCCTGCCTTGCTGAACCCAGACAGATGGATTCTTTGACTGACGTCCACGCTTTATCCATCCATCCATGCATCCATCCATCCATCCTTCAAACATCCACACATCCATCCATCAAACATCCATCCATCCATCCATCCATCAAACATCATCCATCCATCATCAAACATCCTGCCTTCCTGAACCCAGACAGATGGATTCTTTACTGACTGAGGTCCATGCTTTATCCATACATACATCCATCCATCAAACATCCATCCATCCATCAAACATCCATCCATCCATCCATCAAACATCCAGCCTTGCTGAACCCACACGGATGGATTCTTTACTGACTGAGGTCCACGCTTTATCCATCCATCCATTAAACATCCACACATCCATCCATCTATCCATCCATCCATCCATCCATGCATCCATCCATCAAACATCATCCATCCATCATCAAACATCCTGCCTTCCTGAACCCAGACAGATGGATTCTTTACTGACTGAGGTCCACGCTTTATCCATACATACATCCATCCATCAAACATCCATCCATCCATCAATCAAACATCCATCCATCCATCCATCAAACATCCTGCCTTCCTGAACCCAGACAGATGGATTCTTTACTGACTGAGGTCCATGCTTTATCCATACATACATCCATCCATCAAACATCCATCCATCCATCAAACATCCATCCATCTATCCATCAAACATCCAGCCTTGCTGAACCCACACGGATGGATTCTTTACTGACTGAGGTCCACGCTTTATCCATCCATCCATTAAACATCCACACATCCATCCATCTATCCGTCCATCCATCCATGCATCCATCCATCAAACATCATCCATCCATCATCAAACATCCTGCCTTCCTGAACCCAGACAGATGGATTGTTTACTGACTGAGGTCCACGCTTTATCCATACATACATCCATCCATAAAACATCCATCCATCCATCCATCAAACATCCATCCATCCATCCATCAAACATCCTGCCTTCCTGAACCCAGACAGATGGATTCTTTACTGACTGAGGTCCACGCTTTATCCATACATACATACATCCATCAAACATCCATCCATCCATCAAACATCATCCATCCATCCATCAAACATCCTGCCTTGCTGAACTCAGACATATGGATTCTTTACTGACTGAGGTCCACGCTTTATCCATCCATCTATCCATCCATCCATCAAACATCCTGCCTTCCTGACCCCAGACAGATGGATTCTTTACTGACTGAGGTCCACGCTTTATCCATACATACATCCATCAAACATACATACATCCATCTATCAAACATCCATCCATCAAACATCCATCCATCATCTATCCATCAAACATCCATCCATCTATCCATCCATCCATCAAACCTCTTGCCTTCCTTAACCCAGACAGATGGATTCTTTACTGACTGAAGTCCACACTTTATCCATACATACATACATACATCCATCAAACATCCATCCATCCATCAAACATCCATCCATCCATCAAACATCCAGCCTTGCTGAACCCACACGGATGGATTCTTTACTGACTGAGGTCCACGCTTTATCCATCCATCCATCCATCAAACATCCACACATCCATCTATCCATCCATCCATCCATGCATCCATCCATCAAACATCATCCATCCATCTATCAAACATCTTGCCTTCCTGAAAACAGACATATGGATTCTTTACTGACTGAGGTCCACACTTTATCCATCCATCCACCCATCCATCCATCAAATATCCATCCATCCATCCATCAAACATCCATCCATCCATCAAACATCCTGCCTTGCTGAACCCAGACAGATGTATTCTTTGACTGAGGTTCACGCTTTATCCATCCATCTATCCATCCATCCATCAAACATCCTGCCTTCCTGAACCCAGACAGATGGAATCTTTACTGACTGAGGTCCATGCTTTATCCATCCATCCATCCATCCATCAAACATCCATCTATCAACCATCCATCCATCAAACATCTATCCATCCCATGACGTAATCTCTTTCAGGGAAGACCCTGAATTTTTCTACATGAAAAGGCCAGACCACATTCTGTAGCAATCACAACATTATTGTCGTTTGCACTGCATGTGGTACATGTGATGAAATGAGATTATGTACACATGGTCCCAGTTACATCCAACAACAAAATGTAAGAGAAAAACAGTAATGACATCTAGGATATATAACTAAAAAAAAAACATCAACTAGAAATACACTAATCACTAATGTAATAAAAAAAACATCATTACAAACAGTAGCAGGAACATGAGTCTGTATGAACAGATGGTCACAAATGAACATTGCAACAAGAAAACAGATCAGCATCAGCATGATGTGATATTTTGCAGTAATTATTCTTATTTATTTATTCATGAGTCTAACAGCCTTAGGGTAGAAGCTGTTCCTCTGTCTAGTGGTTCTACATTCCATGCTCCTTAACCTCCGTCCTGAGGGGAGTGGGGCAAAGACTGTGTGTGCTGTGTGAGTGGGGTCCTTCATGATGCAGGTGGCTCTCTTCCTGCATCTGGAGGTGTAGATGTCTGTGATGGTGGGGAGACTTGACTCCCCAGTTTCCCAGTCTACATTGGCTTATCTGTAACCTAAATTTCAGCATTGTTTGCCCTGAAAATGAAGGCAGTAATTCTGACATTCTTTTCATAAATTGCATTTTTTTATGACAGTGAAACATGCAAAGGCAAAAAAGACAGAGCCCAAAGGAAGATGCAAACAATCATGTCAAAAATCAAAAGGACAAAGAGGGCCTTGTCATCAAATTTATCAGTGAACTTAAAGGTACAGTATGTGGAGCTTTATTAGTGTTAACAAAAAATACAATTGTTCCTATAATTTATTTTTGTATAACTAGGTCGTGGAATCTTTGCTAAAAAATCCTTTGCAAAAGATGACTTTCTTTTGGAATATCGAGGTGAATTGATCACCAAGGAGGAATGTGAGAGGAGGCAACAAGTTTATGATGAATCACAGAAAGTGTTTTTGTTTGAATTCTACTTCGATGGAAAAATATTGTGGTGAGTATGTATGAGTATGTAAGAATAACCTATCATTGTGTCTGACATGACTTATAAAAGGCTATTAATTGTAAGGTAATTTATAGTGCTGGCAAGATTATTTTTTTTTAAATATGCATTATGCATTTGTAGTGTTGATGCAGCAAACGAGGACGGGTCACTTGGAAGGCTTGTAAATGATGACCATATAAACCCAAATGCAAAGATGAGGTACACAGTTGTAAACAAAAAGCCCCATCTATGTTTGTTTGCAACTAAACCCATCAATGAAGGAGATGAGATCACCTATAATTACGGCGACTCAGAATGGCCATGGAGATGCAAGGTGATTTAAATTTTACTTTTTGAATGTAATCATGATTAAAAATAGTTTTTTAATCATACAGGTTTACAACATATGTTTCACCACAATATATTTTTAATTCTTTCCTACTATGTGATCAAAATCTCAACAGACATTACATGGAATGTCTTCTGATGGGCAAGATTTTGAGGCACCAACTCCAACAGAGGTTTCAGTTGCTAACAAAACATTCTGTAAGAGCAAAATAAAGGTATGTGCAAGTGCATCGAGGAAGGATAGTTGACACTGAAAAAGTACTCCTTTAAAGAATGTCATTTTTCTATTTTTACTATTTACAGAATAGCCATAAATATGATGAACCAAACAATTGTGTAATGTTTCTTATTTGCATAGGACAGCAGCTATCATCAAAATGTAGAATTTCTTCTAAAGATAAGTATAAATGATCTGTTACAGATGACATGTGAACACGTCCAGAGTCAGGAGATCGCAGGTAGCCAGAAGCCGGATCAACTTCCTTTAAACACGAATACCAAGGTACATTTTAGTTCTTGTGTTCCTAAACAGAATTACTTGCTATGTATGGTTTCATCAACCTTAATGTTCAATTGTGTATGTATGGGAGTGTATTGTGGTTTTTATTGACAGTGGTTTGTTAGGACAGTCATACGCTATAAACAATCAGACAATAAATCAGATTACAGCTCGTTACTGTCCTGACAAAAAACTGTCCTTAAAAACCACAAAACAGTCACACACACAAACACACACACAATTTCAGTTGAACATGTTATATTTACATGTATATGTCTATCTGTACAGCATATGTATATACATATATATATATATATATATACATCTATATGTTTATGCATATGTACATATATGCATATTCATGTATATATACATATACTGTATGTATTTACATTTTTATATGCATTTGCATTTACATGTATATATGCACTTACATATTCATGTATATATGCATTTACATTTACATGTATATAGGAACTTACATATACATGTAAATAGGCACTTACATATACGTGTAATAGGCATGTAAATATAACATGTTCAACTAAAATTGTGTGTGTTTGTGTGTGTGACTGTTTTGTGGTTTCTAAGGACAGTGTTTTGTCAGGACAGTAATGAGCTGTTATCTGATTGTCTGATTACTGTATAGCGTATTGCTGTCCTGACAAAACACTGTCCTTAAAAACCACAAAACGGTCACACACACAAACACACACAACTTCAGTTGAACATGTTATATTTACATGTATATGTCTATCTGTACATTATATGTATATGCATATATATACATGTATATGTTTATGCATATATACATCTATATGTTTATGCATATGTACATATATGCATATTCTTGTATATATACATATATGCATTTACATGTTTAAATGCATTTGCATATACAGTACATGTATATATGCACTTACATATACATGTATATATGCACTTACATATACATGTATATATGCACTTATATATACATGTAATAGGCATGTAAATATAACATGTTCAACTCAAGTTGTGTGTGTTTGTGTGTGTGACTGTTTTGTGGTTTCTAAGGACAGTGTTTTGTCAGGACAGTAATGAGCTGTTATCTGATTGTCTGATTACTGTATAGCGTATTGCTGTCCTGACAAAACACTGTCCTTAAAAACCACAAAACGGTCACACACACAAACACACACAACTTCAGTTGAACATGTTATATTTACATGTATATGTCTATCTGTACATTATATGTATATGCATATATATACATGTATATGTTTATGCATATATACATCTATATGTTTATGCATATGTACATATATGCATATTCTTGTATATATACATATATGCATTTACATGTTTAAATGCATTTGCATATACAGTACATGTATATATGCACTTACATATACATGTATATATGCACTTACATATACATGTATATACGCACTTATATATACATGTAATAGGCATGTAAATATAACATGTTCAACTCAAATTGTGTGTTTGTGTGTGTGACTTGTTTTGTGGTTTCTAAGGACAGTGTTTTGTCAATGAGCTGTTATCTGATTGTCTGATTATAGCGTATTGCTTTCCTAACAAACCACTGTCCATTAAAACCACAAAACAGTCACACACACAAACACACACAATTTTAGTAGAACATGTTATATTTACATGTATATGTCTCTGATATGCATATATACATTTATATGCATATATGTATATACACTGTACAGTACATGAATATGCATTTATGATATGCTCATATACATGTATATATGTATATTTGTGTATGTATATGACATAGATATCAATTATATAAATAATGCAGGGGTTGTTAAGTATGACTTCAATATTATTAGTCACAGTTTTTAAATTTATAGTTTTCTTTCATTCAGCTAATTTTAATTTCATCTTAGTCCACCTATCATGAGAGGAGTTTTGTAAATACTCTGTCCATCCATCTTTCCTTTATGTGAGATGGATACTTTGGCCAAAAACAAACAATCATGTAATGTTTATTGGTTTACATGTGACAGCAGCTATCATCAAAATGTAGAATTTCCTCTAAATATAAGTATAAATGATCTCTTACAGATGTCATGTGAACACGTCCAGAGTCAGGAGATCGCAGGTAGCCAGAAGCACGATCAACTTCCTTTAAACACGAATACCAAGGTACATTTTAGTTCTTGTGTTCCTAAACAGAATTACTTGCTACGTGTGGTTTCATCAACCTTAATGTTCAATTATGTGTGTATAGGAGTGTACTATGGTTTTTATGGACAGTTGTTTGTTTGGACAGTCAGACGCTATAAACAATCAGACAATCAATCAGATAACAGCTCATTACTGTCCTGACAAAAAACTGTCCTTAAAAACCACAAAACAGTCACACACACAAACACACACAACTTCAGTTGAACATGTTATATTTACATGTATATGTCTATCTGTACAGCATATGTATATACATATATATATATATATATACATCTATATGTTTATGCATATGTACATATATGCATATTCATGTATATATACATATACTGTATGTATTTACATTTTTATATGCATTTGCATTTACATGTATATATGCACTTACATATTCATGTATATATGCATTTGCATTTACATGTATATAGGAACTTACATATACATGTAAATAGGCACTTACATATACGTGTAATAGGCATGTAAATATAACATGTTCAACTAAAATTGTGTGTGTTTGTGTGTGTGACTGTTTTGTGGTTTCTAAGGACAGTGTTTTGTCAGGACAGTAATGAGCTGTTATCTGATTGTCTGATTACTGTATAGCGTATTGCTGTCCTGACAAAACACTGTCCTTAAAAACCACAAAACAGTCACACACACAAACACACACAACTTCAGTTGAACATGTTATATTTACATGTATATGTCTATCTGTACATTATATGTATATGCATATATATACATGTATATGTTTATGCATATATACATCTATATGTTTATGCATATGTACATATATGCATATTCTTGTATATATACATATATGCATTTACATGTTTAAATGCATTTGCATATACAGTACATGTATATATGCACTTACATATACATGTATATATGCACTTACATATACATGTATATATGCACTTATATATACATGTAATAGGCATGTAAATATAACATGTTCAACTCAAGTTGTGTGTGTTTGTGTGTGTGACTGTTTTGTGGTTTCTAAGGACAGTGTTTTGTCAGGACAGTAATGAGCTGTTATCTGATTGTCTGATTACTGTATAGCGTATTGCTGTCCTGACAAAACACTGTCCTTAAAAACCACAAAACGGTCACACACACAAACACACACAACTTCAGTTGAACATGTTATATTTACATGTATATGTCTATCTGTACATTATATGTATATGCATATATATACATGTATATGTTTATGCATATATACATCTATATGTTTATGCATATGTACATATATGCATATTCTTGTATATATACATATATGCATTTACATGTTTAAATGCATTTGCATATACAGTACATGTATATATGCACTTACATATACATGTATATATGCACTTACATATACATGTATATACGCACTTATATATACATGTAATAGGCATGTAAATATAACATGTTCAACTCAAATTGTGTGTTTGTGTGTGTGACTTGTTTTGTGGTTTCTAAGGACAGTGTTTTGTCAATGAGCTGTTATCTGATTGTCTGATTATAGCGTATTGCTTTCCTAACAAACCACTGTCCATTAAAACCACAAAACAGTCACACACACAAACACACACAATTTTAGTAGAACATGTTATATTTACATGTATATGTCTCTGATATGCATATATACATTTATATGCATATATGTATATACACTGTACAGTACATGAATATGCATTTATGATATGCTCATATACATGTATATATGTATATTTGTGTATGTATATGACATAGATATCAATTATATAAATAATGCAGGGGTTGTTAAGTATGACTTCAATATTATTAGTCACAGTTTTTAAATTTATAGTTTTCTTTCATTCAGCTAATTTTAATTTCATCTTAGTCCACCTATCATGAGAGGAGTTTTGTAAATACTCTGTCCATCCATCTTTCCTTTATGTGAGATGGATACTTTGGCCAAAAACAAACAATCATGTAATTTTTATTGGTTTACATGTGACAGCAGCTATCATCAAAATGTAGAATTTCCTCTAAATATAAGTATAAATGATCTCTTACAGATGTCATGTGAACACGTCCAGAGTCAGGAGATCGCAGGTAGCCAGAAGCACGATCAACTTCCTTTAAACACGAATACCAAGGTACATTTTAGTTCTTGTGTTCCTAAACAGAATTACTTGCTACGTGTGGTTTCATCAACCTTAATGTTCAATTATGTGTGTATAGGAGTGTACTATGGTTTTTATGGACAGTTGTTTGTTTGGACAGTCAGACGCTATAAACAATCAGACAATCAATCAGATAACAGCTCATTACTGTCCTGACAAAAAACTGTCCTTAAAAACCACAAAACAGTCACACACACAAACACACACAACTTCAGTTGAACATGTTATATTTACATGTATATGTCTATCTGTACAGCATATGTATATACATATATATATATATATATATACATCTATATGTTTATGCATATGTACATATATGCATATTCATGTATATATACATATACTGTATGTATTTACATTTTTATATGCATTTGCATTTACATGTATATATGCACTTACATATTCATGTATATATGCATTTGCATTTACATGTATATAGGAACTTACATATACATGTAAATAGGCACTTACATATACGTGTAATAGGCATGTAAATATAACATGTTCAACTAAAATTGTGTGTGTTTGTGTGTGTGACTGTTTTGTGGTTTCTAAGGACAGTGTTTTGTCAGGACAGTAATGAGCTGTTATCT
>JBBPBX010006720.1:8074-18812 GCA_038048925.1 Garcialebias charrua
AAAAAGTGGTGCAGAAAAAAGAAAAAAATTCTTATAATATCTGCCCCTTAGTTAGAATATATATAAAATAATTACAAACAAATTACAACTTAGGCTTGAACAATCTCCAAGGTGAAAACAAAAATATTAGGTATCCTTCACCTGGCACCACTTTCCTAACAATTTTAACGTAATCGTCTTTTTAAAAACATATAATTTGATTTAAAAAAAATATGGAAATATCAAGGCAATTCCACAATTTAATTCCCTGAATTACAACACAGCGCTCCTTCAGACTAGTTCTCAATGGAGGTTTTACAAACATTTCTTTTCCCTTAAGGGTGTGTGACATGATTTTGGACCTATGCATAAAGTGGCACAACAGTTGTATCATTCAACTACTGTATGTTAGTTTTTACAAGCAAAATGATAAATCAATGAAATTTTGTTTCAAAAGTGATTTTGAAATTGGAGCCGTGTTTCGTCATGGGACATCCGGGTACTTACGCATGCGACGTCATGTGACGTAGTGACAAGAAGTTCAGTCTGCAGGCTGCAGTGTCATTGTGTTCAAGATCGCCTATTTTCTTTTGTATAACTTGAAGAATGCCGGTACGTTGTGTCGCATTTGGGTGTTCTAACATCGCCAGCTCTGTAGACGACTACGATCGGGTTCCAGCCCTTCACCCTCGGAACCTTGCTCATCTGATGTCGGACTCCCCCTAGCGCCCTGAACGGTAAGACTAAAATAAATACGGGTGCAGACCTATATTAGAACCAGCTGTTTCTTGTTCATCACTCAAACTAACTTCAGCTTCCCAAACTGAAGACAAATCGCTCAAATCTTCACTTAAATTGCAATGGATTTAATAAATTGGGCTGTTTCATCTATAGATAAGATTTTTTCCAAGAAGCGAACCGGGCCAGGAGAAGCGGTTTGCCCCTCTGACACGCACGCTGTCGGATACATGATGGACTCGTGGGGACAGTGGCAACCCATGTGTTTGACCGTCCTGTCTGTCGAAGACGTGGAAGATTTGTGGATTATTGGAATATTGGTGGCAGCTGCTCTGTTTTTTGGCGTGAGCGGAGCTGTCTGTTACTGGAAGATCAGGAAGACTGCGGCAGCTATCGGCGCACTGGCCAAACTTCCTGATCAGCAAGAGACTCTGATCCGGGCCGTGAGCTCCTCAACCCAGCTGTTGTACGAGCTGAACCGCACTATGGGAGCGGCGGTAGACCACCGTGGATCTGCGGTGCGTTTTGGGACTCGTTTACAGCCGCCCGGCATTAATCAGGGCACGGATGGGGGTTCGTAGCTTCGGAAACTCATTTGATTCGGCGATTTTGGACCTGAACAGCACCTGGACTCTGGAAGGCTGCAATCAAAAGAACACTGTGGCCTGGATTGAAGATAAACAATAACTATCTAGTCTAGTTTCTGCACGACCTTGGAAAACAAGAAGGCTGTGTGCTGGGAACTCCTCTCCTGGAGTGAAGCTGAGAGACACTGCTGACCCCCCCCCCCAGAGATCTCTGTGTGTGGCTCGGAGGCGCCGAGCTGAGACAACTGCTGAACTGTGCTATCTGAATGTTGCTCACAGACTCTTGATCTCCTTGCATGTCGTCAAATCTGCAACAATGTCTTGTCTGAATGTGCTTTTGCTGATAGAGTTTTTGGGACTTTATCATAGAGTGTCTTAAGACAATCTTTGATAGACTCTTTTTTGAATATCACAAATGATACCTATTGTGTTTCTCCTTTTTCCATATCTGTTGACCTTCATCTGGAGACGGATGAGCGCGGCCGCGCAGAAGAACATGTGGTACACATGTCATGTGTTTGGAAATGCTGCATCTTAGCACACTTCTCCCTCTTCTGGATGACTGTGCTTACATAATCACGTTGTATTAATCAATTGGTGCAATGTTAATCAATAAATCTCTTATCTCTTATCTTATCTCTTAAACAACTTCTCCTCCTCCACCATAACCATCAGCACTGGCTCTCCTCAAGGATGTGTGCTGAGCCCCCTTCTGTTCACTCTGCTCACATATGATTGTACAGCCACACTTCCAGGCTGTCATATTGTTAAGTTTGCAGATGATACAGCGGTGGTGGGATGCATCACAAACAATGATGAGTCCAGCTACAGACAGGAGGTGGAACACCTGGAGAGCTGGTGCAAAGAGAATAATCTTCACATGAATGTGAAGAAGACAAAGGAGATGATTGTGGACTTCAGAAGGAACAAACACACCCACGCCCCACTGAAAATAGGTGGATCTGCAGTGGAAGTGGTCTCCAGCTACAAATACTTGGGTGTACACTTGAATGATAACCTCAGCTGGACCAACAACACCACCAGCCTGATCAAGAAAGGTCATCAGAGACTCTACTTCCTCAGACGACTGAGACGTGCTGGTCTGAGCAGCCCAGTTCTCACCTCCTTCTACAGGTGTGCAGTGGAGAGCATCCTGTGCTCCAGCATCAACGTGTGGCATGGAGGCTGCACAGTTGCAGAGAGGAAAGCTCTACAGAGAGTGGTGAAGGCTGCACAGAAGTCTGTTGGAGTCAGTCTCCCCACCATCACAGACATTTACACCTCCAGATGCAGGAAAAGAGCCACCTGCATCATGAAAGACCTCACTCACCCAGCACACTCACTCTTTGCCCCACTCCCCTCAGGACGGAGGTTGAGGAGCATCAAATGTAGAACCACTAGACTGAGGAACAGCTTCTACCCTGAGGCTGTTAGACTCATGAATGAATAAATAAAAATAAAATAAAAATAAACACTGCAAAATATCACATCATGCTGATGCTGATCTGTTTTCTTGTTGCTGTGTTCATCTGTGACCATCTGCTCATACAGACTCATGTTCGTGCTGCTGTTTATAATGATGTTTTTCCACTATATTAGGGCTTAGTGTATTACTAGTTGATGTTTTTCTTAGTTAATTCTAGATGTTATTACTGTTTTTCTCTTGCATTTGTTGTTGGATGTAACTGGGACCCCGTGTACATAATCTCGTTTTCATCACATGTACCACATGCGGTGCAAATGACAATAAAGACTCTCTGACTCTGACTCTGACTTAATTCCTCGGTTTATACAATCTCTGCCATTGTTATTTAAAAGGTGTGTTCTAGCCATTGCGTCATAAAAATGCGTCGGCGTTTGACTGAGACGCACTGCAGACTATACGTCATTAAAACTATTTTATTTAAAAATACTTTTATATATTAATTATTCGAAGCATCTGTGTACAATTAATTAAAGCTCCTCTTTCTAAAGATGTCTATGTTCCAACATCATGTCACACCACCTATAATGACTCTTTTTATTTATTTCTTTTTTTTTTACAAATTTTATTGAATATTTACCATACCGTACCAATTTATTTATAGAGCACTTAAAACAGCAACAAGGCCAACCAAAGTGTGGTACAATACAAAGAAGCAAACACAGCGGACAGGAAAACATAAAATAAAAATATAGATACACATAGCAGCGGGGGTAATATTTTTATGAGCTTTATACATGACTTGTAAAATACTATATTCAACCAAATAATAAAATTTTAATGATTTCAACTGATGAAATAAAATATTTGTTGGGTGAACATAGCAATTCCTACTAATAATTCTTATAGTTCTATTTTGTAAAATAATAATAGGATTTGTAATTGTTTTACATGCTTAAGTTTCCCCCAAACTTCAATACAATAGATTAAATATGGAACAATCATTACATTATACAATATATACAAAGCTTTGTCATTCAAAAACTATTTTACAGTAATGCAACTGATTTTGCACTTTTTATTCTCAAGTGATTTCCATGAGATTTACGTCTTCTCATCAATAACGACACCCAAAAATGTTATTTCATGAACTCTATGACTTTCAGTACAGTCAATTTTAAATGGGACTTTGATAATTTTTATTTCTATTACTAAATATCATGTAGTTTGTTTTTCTTCCAAATTGAATGATAACTTATTAAGTTGGAACCAAGTTTGTATTTTTACGAATTCTGCCTGTATCATCACCATAAAGATAAAGAAGAAGGAACTATGATAGTGGAGTATGTGTCATACTCCACTATGACATCATAGCGCTAACATCCATTCAATATCTTCATCCGAACCAAAAAAAATATAATGTGGTATCATCTGCAAATAAAACACACTTCAAAAGCCCTGAAACATCAACCACATCATTCACATACAAAATAAGCAACTTTGGTCCCAACACAGAGCCCTGAGGAACTCCACATCCATTCACACAAAATTCTGATCTTACATCGTTTGTCTGTACACACTGTCTCCTATTATTCAAATAACTGGATACTTACCTAACTTAACTAGATATTTAAAGTTGTATTCTCTCATTTCTCTTAAACCATTCATCTTTTCTGTCTAAAATATGAACATACTGATCAGAAAGAGTAACTTCTTGTTGAGATGTAGTTTGACAGCTGAATCTAGGATGAAGAGCCGATCTCTTGCGTTGTCTCGCGGAGAGGTTGTTCTGTTCTGCTCCACTGGACTGCAAACATCACACAACACATTTTGTTTTTGGGTGTTGCCTGTCCCTCATCTATTTCCTTGTTTTTTATTTTTATTTTTTTCTTGTGAAGAGCTTTCAAAGTTTTCTGGCTGTCTTTGCTGAGAAGCAGTGCACTTAGTTAAAACAGCTATCATTACAGCTGTTTTGAGTCATTCAGTCTCAATAAAACATCAACATTCGTTGCTTAACTGTAAAAATAAAACAATATAAAGTGAACGCCTTGTTCCATCAGTTCGTTGTGACACTTCCATTTCTGTAAACCCTGTTGGTTTCGTCATAAAGTAACTTTTGTGGGTGTGACTATGTAACAGATAAAAGCAGAAAGTTTAGCAGACAGTTTACATTTTCAGAAAACAATGTGGACCACCATGAGCCCCTGCTGGAAGAGTCTTTGCTGTTTCCTGCTGGTGACGTCAATGGGTGAGAACATTTCATTTACCGGATTATAAAGTTAATCTGAATCAAACTGAGCTGATTGATGAAACAGCTTCATAGAAAAAGAGCTGAAGAACTTAATTTTTTTTCTCCTGATTTTTACTGTGACTAAAGCACACATGAAGACTCTGCTTATAACCTTAACTTTTTGTCTTCTGACTGAAGTATGATTGATGAATACATAAATTCAAACGCAGCTTAAATTACAGTAGAATCTTAATGATTTGGCTTTACATCTAAACCATTGATGTCTTTCATTTTCTCAGGTGCACCGGGCTGGTGTACTGATCTGAAAATCTCCTGGAATGGTATGGTGACGACTGGCTTTACGACCACACTCACTCGCTCTTCTTCTTGTTTTACAAACTGCACCTACACCTGGAAATTCAGAGGCCATCAATGGGGACACATTAACCTGGACACCAGATTCAATTCAGTTTACTTATGTAGCACCAAGTCACAACAGAAGTCGTCTCAGGGCACTGATCATAAACATTAAGTCAACATTATAATGAGTTACAATAAGTTAACATTATTTATCTGAGGAGCAGACTGCTTTGAGTATAACTCCATCACAGAAGTCTCATCTTGAGCCAGCACGAAGGCGACAGTGGAAAGGAACAGCTCTCTCGTGAGGAAGAAACTTTAGCAGAACCAGACTCAGAACAAGTGACCATCTGCTTCGACTGACTGGGTTTGAGAGGAACAAAAAAGAGGAACGGTTACACAATGGCAGGTCAAGAATCACAACTGTGTCAGCCTTACAGACTGCAGTCTGAGAGTCTGCAGTTTGAGAGCAAAGTGAGATGGGCTGGATTATAATGTGGAACTCCTCAGATCCCAAACAGGAACATACAGTAGAACCACACAAATATACAGCAGTAGAACCACTTTTGTAGAAGTTAGGAGTAAGTCTCATGGGATGATTAATGCCTTCAAACATGAAAAGCATAATCAAAACTACTCCAAATAAAATAAAAAACACACAAAAAAAATACATTAAAAAAATCAGAACACAGAAAAACTAAACAAATGATCCCTGAACCATCCCGATAAACTTTTAATAATCGTATTTTGATCTTCCGGTTGAGAAGTATTGGCACCAAGAAAAAAAATACTTCCAATTTAACAAACTAACACTAATACATGTACAGTATATTACTAGAACATTATAGGTGTTTACTCTTACTTTGTATATTATTCTGAGTTTATCTTCCATTTCTGCAGAGATGCATGTAATAAAGAAACTAACTCTACTGTACCTAAAACTTACACGAGTTTGAAATACCGGTATACCTAAAACTCTTCTCATTTGGATCTAATGTTTCATATCAAATGTCTGTTCAGATCAGTGCACCCAACACTGTCCCGCCTCTAAACCAGTCACAGCCTAGACCAGGACTGTTCAACTGGTGGCCCGGGGGCCAACTCAGGCCCACAGGTGAGCTCAGTTCGGCCCACAAATGGGTTCATTTTTAAATAAAACTAGATTTTAAACTATAAAACAAAATTACTTAAAGGTTCAGTATGCAGTTTCTGTAGAACTGCAGCAGTTAGAAATATTTTCAACAGGCAAAGCATTCTGATCCCTCCCCCTCAGAGCCATATGTGGCTCTGCCCCCTTGTGGTCTGTTGAATTTCAAATTCAAGCTCTGTTTTTATTGGCTGATTCAAATTCAAGCTCTGTTTTTATTGGCTGGTTACAAACTCTGTTTTTATTGGCTGGAAAATGGCGGGTCACCTTTTCTTTTTAGAAATGCTTATTTACCACCTGGAGAAGCAAGGGGACAATATTTTTTTTTATTTTTTTTCAGAGATTACCTGGCTAACATCAGTCTGTCAGGAGGTAGTGACAGAGTGAAGAAATATGTTCATAAAAAAAGCTACATACTGCAGCTTTAATAAAAATAATTGCTGGATGTCTGGCCCCTGAGCTCTTGACTTTCAGTAACTGTGACCCCGTAGAGCAATCTAGTTGAATAGCCCTGTATAGTCTGTCATGACTTGGCACCCAGTGACCCTCGAGGCCCATCAGACCTGGTTTGGTACAAAGATGGACAGAAAGTGGCTCTGAGTGAAAATATGCAGCTTCTACGAAGCAACACTCTTCACTCTTGACTCCCGTTTACCCTCTGATGCTGCACCAATGTGAAACTTACCTGCCGACATTACAAATATGAGTTCACAGCTTGGGATTTCTTCTTAGTTCAAGTTCAAGTATTTTCATTGTTATTTGCGTCACATGCGATACATGAGGTGGAACAAAACTGTGTACTCAAGAGCCCAGTTACACCCAAAAATAGCAAATATATAAACTATAAAACGAAACGGTATACAAGAATCTAAGATATACACTAAAATATAGGCTAAACGAAAGCTTAACAGTACGTCAAAGGATCTAAGATACAAAACACTAATAATGTAAAATAATATGGTATATTAAGCAGCAGCCCGAACATGAGCCTTTAGTGAGTAGATGAAATACCCATCTACCTAGCTACATCTTAGCTGTAAGTATCTAAATAAGACAGCTCAGAGTAAACCCACTGTTCATTGATGTAAACTTTTTGTGTAGGTGATCCGTGGAACGTCAGCATCAGTGGACCAGCTGTCGTCTATGCTGGCAGTCTGAGCCAGTTCACCTGCCTGACCAGCTGCACCTTAAACGTCGAGTGTACTGTCAGCTGGGTGTTCAGAGGGGGGTTCCCCGTCGGATCCTACCTTTCAATCAAAGAAAATATTGTCAAGTGGACCCCTTCCATGCCCGGGACTTTTCAGAACTTCACATGCATGGCAGCAAATAGAACTACTGGACTCTCTGCAGAGCACACAAAGACGGTCGAAGTGAGAGGTCGGTACTTGCTCCACTCGTTGACAGTAATGTTCTACGTTAAATTTGAATTATTAACCTCATTTGTCCCTGTTTGTGTCATTTTTTTTTTAAATCTCTGATCAGCTGTTCCAGAATCAGAAGCGTTGCGGCTCAGTGGACTGACAGTGCTGGTCTTTATCTCCTTTATGGTTCATCCAGCTGTTAGCTTTTTCGTCTTTTAAGTTATAATCGTTGTGTTTTTCCTTCTGATTTATTGCTGATTATGAAAATATACAAATTCAAATATTCTTAATTAACTGGTATTGATTTGTCAGTGTGTGAATAACAACCCTGCTGTTATTTTTTTTTACTTTTACACAGAATTCTGGGTATTTCCTTGGTTTACATAAATTTTTTCTTATTTCTTAATTTATATCTTAGATCTTATTATTATTATTATTTTTTGTATACATCTTATACTTTTGTTGGATGCAACTGGGACACGGTGTACACAATTTTGTTCCACCCCATGAACCACCTGAGGATGCGAATGACAATAAAGAACCTTGACCTTGACCGCGACCTTGATTTTGTATTTTCTGATGCCAACATATACAGTGTACGCACACAATACATTTCTCCTTTTATGAAATACATTGTGACATTTTTACTCATTGCTGCAAATACCATTACATTTAATACAACTTGTGTGATTTAATATCTTTCCTCACTTCATGTTTGTCATAGTTTATGAATTTCTGTCAAATTAAACTGAAATAAAATAATTTGTTGAGGATCAGTCTTTGATTTTACAGACCTGGACGTGTAACTGATCCACTAACACGGTGACTGGAAACTACTAAAGCTCATTTAACCGTGAGATGTGGGAACTCTGACTTGTTTACTCGGAACATCTGTTGTTATCGACTCGTCTCGTTTCTAAACTGAATAAATAGAAGATAAGACTATCACCCTGAGCAAACTGAAAGAAACTGAAGTGTGTTTTGTAGCAGTGGCCTTGTGTGACAAAACTGTGAATGTTATCTTGCTTAATCCCTGTTCTTCATTCAGAACTGGAAGCTGGCATTAAAAATATATGTATTTTGGGGCTTTTTTTAAATTAAGCCTCAGATATTTAAAGATTGCAGAATGGTGTTACAGGAGGCAATGGCAACTGCAGCTCAGCTGAGACGTCATTTCTAATAAAACATAAAATGCTGTTCCTGGCTACAAACATTTTTTTTAATTTTTGCAATAAATGAGTTTATACTTTGGATAGTATCAGGTCTTATTTGTTTTATATTAGCTGGCATGTGATGTGCATTACTTTTACCAGAAACGCTTGAAAAAATGTTGAAGCTAATCAAATCCAGGGATTTTTTAAAATTATTATTATATTTACTTGCCTATGGGGCATTGAGCTCCTTAGAATCAATGTAGATTTTACATAACAAAACAAATTTTATGAATTACATTTTTATAAAATTATGTAAATGTATATATAATGCTAAAATGGTTAGTCATAAAATCATTTTAAAAGATATTTGTGTATGTACTTTTTACTCTAAATTAGTTGTGAGTGAGAGAGTTAATGGTTGTTTGTCTCATTTGTCTCTATGTGTCTCTGTGATGGAGACCTTCCCAGGTGTACCCCGCCACTCGCCCAGTAACTGGTGGATATGGGGACCAGTGAACCCCGCAACCCTGAAAGGAATAGCCGGTAAAAGATAATGGATGGATGAATTTCCTAAAATACTTTTGTTGAAACTTTTTTTGGAGATTTCTGTTTGTTTGCCACCAGATGGCGCTGTGTCCCCTCAAATGGGTTGAAGTGACCAACTTTGGTCAGATAAATATGCAAGATTTTTGAAAAGACACTAAATTGTATACTTTTTTTTGTCATGTTAATCTATGAAAATGTTGTGAAATTCCTAGAGTAAACCTGCACAGAAAAACCATAGATGTGTGTTTTCTAATTTAACCTTACTTCCAAGAACAAGATGACTGCATCCTTCTGGGAAATATGATTCTTCTGATTCAGAGTTGGGCAGCACGGTGGCACAGTTAGTAGACTTGCTGTCTCTCAGTGAGCAGGTTACCCTGGTTCAAATCCCGGTCCGGGGGGCCTTTCTGGGTGGAGTTTGCATGTTCTGCATGTGTGTGTTTACTCTGGTACTCCAGACAGTTTCCTCCAGGCTCCTCTTCTATACTTTGTACATTATCTACAGTATTGTGTTTGCTACCAGACGGTGCTGCTACTTCTACATCGCTTTTAAATATTTTAATGTAATCCATCCTTCATCTTTACCCGCTTCTTCCATTTTGGGTCAGGGGGTTGCCATAACCATGTCCAGCAATTACTGTGTGAGGGGCAGGGGACACCCTGGACAGGTCTCCAGTCCACCACAGGGACACATAGAGACAAACGAGATAAACAACCGTTCACTCTCTCACTCACACCCAGGGACAATTTCAGCCTAACATGCATGTTTTTGGTCTGTGGGAAGAAATTGGAGTACCTGGAGAAAACCCACGCATGCACGGAGAGAACATGTAAACTCCACGCAGAAAAGCCCCCGGACTGGGATTTGAACCGGCAACCTTCTTGCTGAGAGGCAGCAGCTCTACCAGTTGCACCACCATGCTGCCCATTTTAATGTAACACGTAATGTAATATTTGGATGTATGGGACCACCTATGTACAAAATGTTGTTCCACCTCATGTACCACATGTGATGCAAATGACAATAAGGAACTTTGAAACTTAATATTCATTCAAATAAATGTTTGTGCAAATTAAAGACTTTATTTTCCACTGTTGTCATCATTCTTTGTTTAAAACAGGTCTCTCTTGTAAATGAGTCCTAGAGGCTCAATGAGACTAACCTGTATAAATAAAGGTTGAATTAATCTCTCTCTCTCTCTCTCTCTCTCTC
>JBBPBX010006720.1:19158-29618 GCA_038048925.1 Garcialebias charrua
AATAGCACTGTGAGTAAGTATATATAATAGCACTAAGGCAATAAGATGGTTTAATTTCATACTTTGTTCATCTGATGATCAGTTTGATTTATGTTTCAAAACTTAGTTATAACAGGTGGCTGAATGACTCCAGAGGTTCAATTCAGTGAATAGCCATTACATTATGGCTACCTGCCTAAAATGTGAAGGTTCTCTTCGTGCAGCCAAAAGAGCTCTGAACATTGAGGGCATGCAGAGGTGTTGTAAATGCACTGATATACCAAGACTTCTGGAATTAACCATCCAAGCGCCAAGACAGAGGCGGTCCGTGGTATGAGCGACTGGGGCTGTAGCCCTGGGCGCTGTCCAGCAGGGGGCGGCATAACACAGCATAACACCCCCCTCCCCACCCGCTGGGGTTACTTGTCCGCTGGCGCCCACATCGCTGAAGACATCGCGTTGGAAAGAAACAGATTATTACTGCAAATTATTGAAGTTTGAAGATGGAAAGGAAAAGGTCAAAGCCTTCAGGTGCACAGTTTAGGAAAAAGAGAAAAGAAGAAGAGGAGAAACGAGCAAAAGTTAAAGGTAAGAAGAGCTGCTGTGTTTCACTTTCAGTTTCGTTTCTTGTTGCGTGAAATGCTAGGCTGTAGGCTAGCTTGCGGATGCTAATTGGTTAGCTGCTTAGGACGACATATTTTGTTAACAGAGGAAAATATTACAGCATGGAAAGGTAATAATAATCTTTAAGATGGATCCCTCTCACGTCCCAGTTTGTACTGAGTGATGGACTGAGCAGATTTATAGATTTTCGCACGGTTTGCTTTGTTAGAAATGGCAGAGACTGTGTTATGATACAGAACAGTTAGAAAAATAAGTAGAATTATTCATTCTGTGATGTTGCTTGAAGGTTATCATTGGTTGAACAAACTGTGAAATAAGGGGCAGATATAATAAGATTTCATCTTCTTTCTGCTCCCTTCATTTTATCCTACTTGTATTCTTGTATCTGATGAAACTGTCTTGTATTGTTCTTTTAAAATGAATGAATAAACATCAAATCAAATCAAAACCCTGGCTGTCACACACAAAAATCTGTGCTTTTATAATGAAGTACTGTACTGTACTTTGATTAATGCTCCTAAACAAACACAGACTTATAGCTCATTATTAAATACGTTTTCTATTTTAATTAAAATACTGTTTGATTGCTTATTTAAATTTATACTGTCTCATGCAGTCAATCCTCCTGAGCTTTCTGTGCACACCAACAATAAGTTCTCCTTCTATGCCCTCAGTACAACACTGCACTTTAAGGGGAACTCAGACTTGGATGGCAGAGAGCTTGTAAGGGAGCTCAGGAACTTGCCTGATTTGCCATCAAAGTCTGTGACTGCTCTTGAGCTTCTAAACTTTGTCCATGAAAGTGACCTCTCAGAAATTTATCCAAATTTGTGGACTGCTCTGAGAATTGCAGTTACCATTCCTGTCACAGTGGCTGGAGCAGAAAGAAGCTTTTCAAATTTGAAAATAATAAAAACATATCTGAGGTCAACTATGTCTCAGGAACGCCTCAGTGGTCTGGCAGTCATCAGTATCAACCATGCAGTTGCTGAGCAGATTTCACATGATGAGATTATTGATGACTTTGCATCCAGGAAGGCAAAGAGGATCAATATTTAGGTGACAGCATTTCTAATTACAGTATGTTTTGTGTTTTTGCTTTTAATCCACATGCTGTAATTATATCTTATTTTACATTTTATGTTGTGTTAAACTCTTGTTGTTCAAAGTACATACAAATAGTACAAAAAGGTTTGGTAAAAGATTCATTTGCACAGTAGTGAGCATGAACTTTCTTATTCATTTGTACCGTTTACTATGTATTTCTTGTTTGAAAAAAAAAATTAAAAGAAAGTGTTCTAGTGATGGTGGAGTGACCTTCTTATACAAACTGCCTGTCATGCACCACACTGCAGGCAGGGGGCACCATTTAGCAGCAACCCAACTGCCTGCGCCCAATGGGGGGGGGGGCGCCGTTCGGGTTGCTCGCCCGGGGCGCCAAATAGGCTAGGACCGCCTCTGCGCCAAGACATTCAGCACTGAGCAAAACAAACACCAAAAACGATTTGTTGTGTTTCTTGAGTCACTCCCAAACAGTTTTTGAGAGGCCCATTGCTGTCCTGATATGGAGGATTGCCATAAGGGGGCACAACTGATCTCAATGTGTTTTTTGGTTTGCAAGTGTTGTAAGTTCTTTATATAGCCTATATATGAAGTTGCATTTTTTTCCCAGCATAACACAATGCTCACAACATGATAAGTATCACTCACTTTACTTGTCAGAAGTTATAATGTTGTGGCTGATCAGTTTATCTATTGGAGGCATACATATTTTATTTTGTGGGTTTGTTTTGCACCACTTGCTTCAGCTTCAACACTCTACAGCGTCGAGCATCGCGCTGTGTCTGACTCATGTGTTTATTTGTAGCAAGGTGTCTATTTCTGCTTTTGTTTTTCTTTATCACATGGGAACCTGGCAGAACACTGGGGTTTTGGAGAAGTCCCATAAATATGGCAACAATAAAAAATATATTTTTTTGAAGTTTAGGTTTTGTTATTTTGAGTGATGAGCATGGCAAGTTGTTCCGATGAGATTTTAATACGAGACCTGAGGTCAACTACAAGTGAGTGTGTTCATGTTCTTGCTGTTTTTAATTTTTATTTTATTTGTCCTGATTTTGTAAGGAGCCAGTAGGCTAGAAATTAGAGCTGCACACATAAAGTTATGAATTCAAGTTTTCATGACTGTTCCACTGTTTGTTTGACAGAGTCCATAAACTCTGGGGCGTGTGTGTCCACCAGTGTGGTGGAGTGGAAAAGACGACACCGGATCTGTACGCAGGACTTCACTTTATTCAACTCCAACACCAACTAACTCGGTAAGCGCCAAAACCGCGCCTTACACATAAAACCTTTTCACAATAAGACTTCCTGTCCTCGGTATACAACATCCTGTCCTCTGGGTGTGAGTAACGTCCCCTAGTTGTCCGCCACACACGCCCCCCCTGAACACCCAGTGAGGTCCCTTACTAGTCCAGAACCTTAGGCTTGAGCAAACAACCAGAACGGCTGAACTTGGACCCTGTAGAACCAGCCTGATGAAGCGGAGGGCGACGAGGAGGGTCTGCCGAAGAGTCATGTTCCATTGGTCGTTGAGAGTCTCTGGAAGGAGGACAGCAGTCCGTTAGCGACGTGGATGGAGGTCTGCCCCTGCGAGGGGCCTGGGCCGTAACAACCTGGTCATCTGACAGGACATGAGCGGGTTTCAGCCTATCAATACAGACAGTCTCCGTACGACCCTAGATCTAAAATGAAGTGTTTCGGACCTGGTTGGAGAACTCTAAATGGGCCATCATACAAGGGCTGTAGTGGTGTCCTGTGGGCATTGTGTTTGACAAAAACAAATTTAGAGGACTCTAGGCTCTTAGGGACAAACGACTGTGGTAGACAATGGTGTACCGGGCCAGGGACACGAATAGAGTCCCCCTGAGGTGAAAAATGTTGCAACGGTGGAACGGACTGTGGTGAGGGTACCTCAGGCAAATTGGTTCCGCTCATACCTCGCTGACAGAAGTTTTTGTGTTAAGGTTGGGAACAGTGTATCCCCTTCAATGTCTCTTTCCTGCGGGGTCCCACAAGGCTCAATTCTCGGTCCACTTCTTTTCACGCTCTACATGCTCCCACTGGGGACCATCCTAAGAAAATATGGAATTTCGTTCCACTGTTACGCGGATGATTGCCAGATCTACCTGCCACTGAAACCAGCAAATGCAGGCTCCCTCCACCCTCTCCTAAAATGTCTGGACGACATTAAGACTTGGATGGCTTCAAACTTCCTAAGTTTTAATGACCAGAAGACTGAAGTCATCATCTTCAGCCCTAGCTCAGCTGCCGCCTCTGATCACATAAACTTGGACTCCCTCCAGCCCTATCTCAAACACTCTGTAAAAAATCTTGGGATGGTTTTCGACTCGGACCTTAAGTTCGATAAACAAATCAGCTCCGTTCTCCAGAAGAGCTTCTTCCAACTGCGGCAGGTAGCTAAGCTCAAGCCGGTGCTGTCCAGACCTGATCTTGAGACACTAATCCATGCATTCATCACAACCCGCCTGGATTATTGTAATGCACTGTATGCTGGGATCAGTCAGGCCTCCTTCTCACGCCTTCAGCTCGTGCAAAATGCAGCAGCTCGGCTTTTAACCGGTACACGTAGGTTTGAGCACATTACACCTGTTCTCTCCTCCCTGCACTGGCTCCCCGTGCGAACTAGAGTCGACTTTAAAATCCTGTTGTTGACCTACAAATGCCTAAATGGCCTCGCTCCCCTCTACCTCTCTGAGCTGCTGGAACCATATGTTCCACTGCGGGCCCTGAGATCATCTGATCAGATGCTCTTGGCGGTCCCAAAAACTCGACTGAAGCTCCGTGGAGACCGAGCGTTTTCAGTAACCGGCCCCAAACTCTGGAACAACCTGCTCCTCAACATTAGACAGGCCTCCTCCCTTCACATGTTCAAATCCCTGCTAAAAACTCATCTGTTCTCTCTGGTGTTTCATACTGTGTGAGCTGACATAGTGTATATTTTTTTTTTACTGTGTTTTTTTACTGTGTTTTTCATTTTAATATTGTTCTTATACATTTTTATTTACTTTTACTGCTGTTGATATCATAATTGTTACTAGTTATGTGTGTTACTGTTCTGTAAATTTTTAAACCTCTTTTATGTTGTGTGTGTGAAGCACCTTGATAACAGTTTATCTGTTTTAACTGTGCTATAGAAATAAAATTGACTTGACATGACACTGGGAACGCGTCGGGTTGCTGCTCCAAACCTTATCTCGACCCGGGTTCGATCCTCACTTGGTTGAACTTATTTTACGTTTGTCTTTTATTGGATTTTAAAAAAGGAGTTAATATGCCTGTGGTTAACACAAACTCCTTTTTTTAAATCCAATAAAAGACTAAGGTAAAATAAGTTCAACCAAGTGAGGATCGAACCCGAGTCGAGAAAATGTTTGGAGTGGCAACTTGACGCGCTTCCAGTGAACCACCAAGGCGTGTTGCTCTTTCAAGGTCCACTTTTCCTTTAAACGGACCGCCCCTCATAAAATCCTGGATACGCCCATGTTTTATGATATTTCAAATCAACCCAAATGTTTAATGTTTTATCATATTTTAAATCATTTGTCAAGTTCGTGAAGGATAGGCACAGCTGTTTAGATGAAAACAAACATAGACTCCCTTAAAAATAATGATGTCATTTATTAAAGAAAACTGTGACAGAAAAAGGAAAAAGGTAAACATACATGTTCAATCACACAAACTGTTATCTGCTAGGATTAATGTGTCATTTATTAAACCCGCCACAAAGAACAGCACACATAACAAGGCATTGATGTTACAAGAAATTCTCACCATGTGACACGAGTCGGGAAGCCGCTTTCAACTCCGATGAGAATCACCATCAACGCAGCCGGACGGCTGAGCCAAAGCCTCACGGTAGACTTCAATGCCTTTGTGTGAGCGTTCTGCATTTATACCTTGACGTGTGTGTGTGCGTGCATGTGTGCGTGCGTGTCTATATGACTTCACTCACTCTAGCAAAAACATGTTTTTTAAGAGCAAAGCGGTGCTAGGCACGGGTCAGTTTGTCCTCAACTGAAAACTGCAACTCATCCCTATCTGACATACTTTTCATTCATTCATTCAACCTTTATTTAGTCAGGTACATCTTATTGAGCTTCGAGGGCTCATTTACAAAAGCGACCTGCTACAAACTAAAGAATGATGAACAGCAATGGTACAAGTACGGTACATTAAACAATAGACAAAAGAAAAAGAAAAAGTAGCAAAAACTAGCAAACATTATAAGGTAGATGTACAAAATCAAAAACAGGAACATATCAGCATTGGTTTTTGCCAGGATTCCAACAGATTCTGAAAATCGTTTAGAGAGGTCAGGGCCGAGAGCTTCAGATCTTTACTTGGCTGTGAGATGCATGGAAACACATTGTGTGCCTCACTCCCTTTAGAAACTGCAGGCCCTTGTGGGAAGAAAGACGGGCCCGTCTCTTTCTCCCAAACAACCTGGCAGTTATCAAAACAAAGTTTGCACAATAGCATCTCACAGTCAACCTGGCGCAAGTCATTTGGTCATTATGGCACTAAAATTAATAAAATGATATTAAAGCATTAACTCTTAGCATAAAATTGATAAAGTTAGTCAGTAAACATTTAATACCAAACACTCATAATTCAGCCCACGAGCTACTACTTATTTTTTTAATTTTAGTTTTGTTGATCTTGTATTTGTTGTAGAATGTTAGTTTACGCAGGTCATAATGTGTTCAGGTTATTTAACTGGTGATGCTGGGCGCTTCTTTGGTTTCTGTTTCTTTTCTTGATGTAAATGAGTTGTCTGATCACTGCTAACAGCTTGAATTATACATGCACACATCAAGAGAGGTGTCTTGTCCTCAATGTGTTTTGGTACGCTTTAAACTTAAGGTGAAGTGAAACTGAAAGTCTCCCTCTGGGCTTGCATAATTTATTTAATTATTATTATTTTTTGTTTAAACCAGCCACTAGGGAGCACAAGCCAGTGTGTCTTTTGTGCCGGTCCCAAGCCTGGGTAAATGGTGAGGGTTGTGTCAGGAAAGGCATCTAATGTAAAACACTTTTGCCAAAACCATAATGCGAGTTCATCAAAGTGAAACCATACCGGATCGGTCGAGGCCCGGGTTAACAACGTCCGCCACCGGTGCTGTTGACAAACAGGGTGTCGGCAGAAATTGCGATACTGTTAGTCGAAGACCCAGAGGAGGGAAACGTGTCGGAGACAGAGGGAGAGGAGGAAAGTGAAGAATGGAGCGTGAGAAGTGAGAAGCTCTGTTTTTATTGGCCGGTTAAAAACTCTGTTTTTATTGGCTGGTTAACGGCGGGTCACTGTGGCTTTTTAGAAATTCGTATTTACCACCTGCAGAAGCAAGGGGACTATAGTTTTTTTTCAGAGATTACTTTGTCTAACATCAGTCTGTCAGGAGACAGAGTGAAGAAATATGTTAAAAAATATATTTTTAGACAACACAGGCTGCACTACAGAACTGCAGACTGCAGCTTTAAAGGCTATGGGTGGTAAGAAAGAGCTTCCAAGTGACTGGGCTACTACAGCAACAGTAGTTAGAGAGACAGGTAGGAAGGTACTTGGTGTGTCATCTGGACAGAGAATGGATGATAAGGAAACCTGGTGGTGGAATAGTGAAGTGCAGGACGCCATTCAAAGAAAGAGATTAGCCAAGAAGAAATATGACAGTGAGAGGACTGAAGAGAGGAGACAGGAATATAAGGAGATGGGACATAGAGCAAAGAGGGAAGTAGCTAAGGCAAAGCAGAGGGCGTACAATGAGTTGTATGGGAGACTGGACACTAAAGAGGGCGAGAAGGACTTGTACCGATTGGCAAGACAGAGGGATCAGGCTGGAAAGGATGTGCAACAGGTTAGGCTTATTAAAGATGGGAATGGGAATGTTCTAACAAGTGAGGAGAGTGTGATGGGAAGATGGAAGGATTACTTTGAGGAGCTAATGAATGAAGAGAATGAAAGAAAGAAGAGTGGAGGTCATAGAAACTGTGGACCAGGAAGTGGGAAAGATTAGTGAGGGTGAAGTCCGGAAAGCTCTGAAAATGGTAAATGGAGCTTAGTTATATAGCGCTTTTCAGCCCCCTATGAGGGGCCCCAAAGCGCTTCACAGTACAGCCATCCACCCATTCATACATACATTCATACACCGGTAGCGGTAGCCTGCCATGCAAGGCGCTGCCATTCCTACCGGGAGCAACTCAGGGTTAAGTGTCTTGGCCAGGGACACAATGAGGTATGCAGGGACCGGGGATCGAACCCGGGACCTTCCGGCCCTGAGCCGGCTGCCCTACCTCTACACCATCTCGGCCCCTGAATGAAGAAGGGGAAGGCAGTAGGACCTGATGACATACCAGTGGAGGTTTGTAAATGTCTTGGAGAGATGGCAGTGAGGTTTTTGATTCAAATATTCAATGGCATAAGAGAAAATGGCTGAGGAATGAAGAAGAAGTGTGCTGGTGCCCATTTTTAAGAACAAGGGTGGTGTACAGAGTTGTAGCAACTACAAGGGAATTAAGTTGATGAGCCACACGATGAAGATCTGGGAGAGAGTTGTGGATGCAAGGCTTAGACAAGAGGTGACTATCTGTGAGCAGCAGTATGGTTTCATGTCAAGAAAGAGCACCACAGATGCCATCTTTGCTTTGAGAATGTTGATGGAGAAGTACAGAGAGGGTCGGAAAGAACTCCATTGTGTGTTTGTGGATTTAGAAAAAGCATATGACAGGGTGCCGAGGGAGGAGGTGTGGTATTGTATGAGGAAATCTGGAGTGGCAGAAAAGTATGTTAGACTGGTACAGGACATGTATGAGGACAGCAGGACGGTGGTGAGATGTGCTGTAGGAGTGACAGATAGCTTCAAGGTGGAGGTGGGATTGCATCAAGGATCGGCTCTGAGCCCCTTCTTGTTTGCTTTGGTGATGGACCGACTAACAGATGAGGTCAGGCAGGAATCCCCATGGACTATGATGTTTGCAGATGACATTGTGATCTGTGGTGAGAACAGGGAACAGGTGGAAGAGAACTTGGAGAGGTGGAGGTATGCACTTGAAAGAAGAGGAATGAAAGTCAGCCGTAGTAAGACAGAGTACATGTGTGTGAATGAGAGGGAGGCCAGTGGAACAGTGAGGCTACAAGGAGCAGAGGTCACAAAGGTGCAGGACTTCAAGTACTTGGGGTCCACTGTCCAGGAAAATGGGGAATGTGGTAAAGAAGTGAAAAAGAGAGTCCAGGCAGGATGGAGTGGATGGAGAAAAGTTTCAGGAGTGATTTGTGACAAAAAGGTGTCAGCAAAGGTCAAAGGAAAAGTTTACAAGACAGTGGTGAGACCAGCTATGTTGTATGGTCTGGAGACAGTGGCATTGACAAAAAGACAGGAGAAAGAACTGGAAGTGTCAGAAATGAAGATGCTGAGGTTCTCCTTAGGAGTGACAAGGATGGATAAGATCAGGAATGAGATCATCAGAGGTACAGCACATGTTGAACAACTGGGAGATAAAGTTAGGGAGGCCAGACTGAGATGGTTTGGACATGTCCAGAGGAGGGACAGTGGGTATATTGGTAGAAGGATGTTAGAAATGCAGCTGCCAGGAAAAAGACAAAGAGGGAGGCCAAAGAGGAGATATATGGATGCAGTTAGAGAGGACATGAAGGTAGTTGGAGTGAGGACAGAGGATGCAGAGGACAGAGTGAGGTGGAGGATGACTCACTGTGGCGACCCCTGAAGAGGGAAAAGCCGAAAGAAGAAGAAGAAGATTATTAATTTTTGTTCTTTTTCCTTCCATGATTTTCACAACATTTTAAACAAACCCTTCCTTCGGCTGTGAAAAAAAGACAAACTTTGAGTTGGTACTTCTTGTTTTAATAAAGGACAGCTGTGTGTCCTGAAATATCCACAGGATTTTTTAAATGTTGTTTTACAAGTGTCGACTATAGCAACTGAGTTCACCCTTTAATTTTTCAGTCAAGTTTAAGGTGTAGTTTGAAAAGAAAATCTATTAAGACAGTGTTTTGACACTCAGGGTTTCACATTTATGATCATTTAGCAGTGCTGCACCACTCTGTACGTTTATTTAAAAAGCTAAAGCTAAATAAAGATAAAGCTGCTCCGCTGAAAAAGAAAAGAATCAATCAGAGGAGATTAGCTCTTTGTTCAATTCTGAGTTACGTACTTTAGAACGGACATCTGGAAAGCTGGAAAGAAAATGGTGCTCCACTAATGTTGAGGAATTTTACGTATCCTGGAGAGATACCCTGCTAACATACAAAAAGGCGATCCGTAAAGCTAGAACTTTATATTATTCCTCTTTAGTAAATGAGAATAAAAATAACCCCCAGTTCTTTTTCAGTACCATAGTCTAATGAAAAATCCTATCTCTGTTGATTCATGTATCCCTACAACTATAAGCAGTGATGACTTCATGAGATTCTTTATAAATAAAATTGTTTCATTAGGAAAAAATTTCAAATACACATTCTTAGTATCGACGCTGGTTCTGTGTCAGATGAGTCAACTTTAAAAATGTCACTAGAACCTGATTTCTGTTTAGACTGTTTTTGTCCTGTTGAGCTCTCTGAATTGTCAAAAGTAATAGCGTCATCCAAACCATCCACATGTCTGCTAGATCCCATCCCAACCAGGCTTTTGAGGGAGTTTTTCCTTTCCACTGTCGCCTTCTTGCTTGCTCAAGATGAGAGTTCTGCGATGGAGTTAAATTCAAAGCAGTCTGTTCCTCAAATAAATAGTGTTTATGTATATATATACTGTATGTATATATAT
>JBBPBX010006720.1:35338-67581 GCA_038048925.1 Garcialebias charrua
TATATACACTTTGTATATGCATGTTTCTGTTCATAGCCCTGTGACGACTTCTGTTGTGACTTGGCGCTATACGAATAAACTGATTTGAACTGAATTTATTTCAATTTGCCAGGAGTCATCTGATCCTGGTTCCTGCTCCACTGATGTGAGACGATCATAGACGTTCCTCCCAGAGAGGATGAGACACATCAGCTTCTCATTTTGTTATTGCTCTGAGCGTATTGAAGGCCATCCTCTGGCACAGGAACAGAGACTCTTGTTTATATCAAAGCAGTCTGTCGATGGGGATTTGTGAAGCGCAGGAGGACCAAAGCCCTCTGAGGCTTCATGGCCATACAAGTTCAGAGGATAATTTGCCAGCAGCTCATTGGGCTGAGGTCGACTTTTTTGCTTTTATCTTTCTTGTAATAAACACATGCAGGCAGGTGACGAGTTGAGTCCTGCACCATTTGACTTTGTCTTACTGGTGGGTTCTTGGCTGGCATCAGCTTCCCTCTGTGGGACAATTCCATAAAATCAATATAAATTAGTTCCAAGTGAGCACCTTTTGTTTTCATAATAAAATGCTTCTATCCCGGTGGATTAGTCTTTTAAATGCAGTCCTGTCAGAGTTGCTGCTGTGTAACAATATTTTTTCTGTAATCTGTGATCTACCTTTTAGTTAATAATTAATGTCCCTTTTTTGCAATTTACAATGAGCACTCGGAGGACAGAGTGCAGAATAGATGTAGCATAACATAACAACATAAAACTTACAATTTTAGAAGATTTGAGTACCGTATTTTATTTGTAATTTCAACAGCATGAAACAGCATCTCTCTCCGCCGTATGAGTATAAATAAAAATACAGTGTATGCCAATAGGAGCCCAGCACCTTATTGCCTGTGCATTTGCACGTTCTGCACAAAAAGTGCAGAACCAGCGAGGATAAGCTGTTGTTTAAAATCTGATGTGACTGATTTGTTTAATTATTTTTTACCAGACCATGCAGATGTTAAACTGACATTTATGATTTGCATACAAACTGTCTGTGAAGCAGATTATGTAAGTCAGTGATTCAATTTTATTCATGCCGCCATTTTCAGATTCAATTACCCTGCAAATTCAGATCACCGCTAATGAAAGAGAGAGAGCAAAATAATGTTTTATGAATCAACAGTAGCACCCAAACAGGTTTCTTAATGTTTTTGCTAAAGCCAAGAAGCAATTTTCATATTCAAAGCTGTTTTATAAAGTGAGCAAATGCCGGGGTTCCTGAAGTTGGTCAGGAAAACACAAATAGTTCTAAAAATACTAGTCAGCATGATAACGGGGACAGGAATAGTATAACCTCAAATATTTTAAGAAGTCTATATTGGCAGCAATATTAGCATCTTTGTTTGTCTTATTAACCAGTTTGGGACTAAACAAATGAGTGGAAAAATGAGCTAGTGATTAATATTCTGACAAAACTGGTAGGTTTTATGGTAATTGGCAGTCTTTCGGTCTGCAGTGCTGTATTTTCAGGGCTCTGTCAGAGAACAAGTAAGGAAAACTACGGGATCTTCTGCAGGATGATCATATGGTCTATCTGAGCAAAGGTCATGTGCTGAAGAGATGTGACCTCCACAATGAGTCTTTGAAAAAACTACGGTAGTTAGAAAACAAAACATTTACTGTACTACAGTAATATTTTAGGTAAAAAGTGCAGGTATTTTTATTTCTTGTTTAATGATGTCATCTGTCCCCTGCTGGTGTGGAAAAATAGTGCAGGTGGAAGATAATAATAATAATAATTTTATTTAAAAGCGCCTTTCAGGACACCCAAGGACACTTAACAAACCAATACAGTGTAATACAGAGCAAACATTATCAGCGACAAATTGAAATATAAAATACATAAAGGATATAAAATGGAAGATAAAAATACATTTAGTAAAGTTAGTGATAAGCTAGTCTAAAGAGATGGGTTTTCAGGGCAGTCTTGAACAGAGAAAGGGAGGTGGTGTTTCGAAGGTCTGGCGGTAGAGCGTTCCAGAGGTGAGGGGCAGAGCAGGTGAAGGCCCTGCTCCCCATGGTGGAGAGGCGGGCAGAGGGTACATGGAGATGTAGTGAAGAGGAGGATCTGAGAGAGCGTGATGGGATGGAGATTTGTAGGAGGTCAGATAGATAAGGAGGGGCAAGGTTGTGGATAGCTTTGAACGTGAGAAGTAGAATTTTGAAGATGATGCGTGATTTAACCGGGAGCCAGTGGAGCTGCTGCAGGACAGGAGTGATGTGGTTATAGTAGGAGGTTTGAGTGATGACACGGGCAGCTGAGTTCAGAAAGTGCAGTGTACTGGCTTCACTTTTCAGACTTTGAGGCTACGCCTAACTTAAATGTACTGGGTACACATTTAGACATTTACTCGCATATAAGAGTGACATTTTTAATTTTGATCACAATAGTCACTCGTTTTTTTAGCCTTTTGTGGAAAGGTAACAATGCTTTTTGTAACTAAAAATCCTTGCAGGCCATTCTTATCATAGCACTTTTAGTCAAATTAATGCCATCCTAGTAAAACCTTGGGGTTTTTAGAACCTAAAATAAAATCCTTAATATTGCCTGAATTCAAACATTACTGTAGATCTAAGCCTTTTTCTCAACAAAGACTGGTCTAACTTCAGAAACGAATTAGTTTTCCCTGGTTTCATAATTATTTACAGTTGGGTGTCATCAGCGTAAATGGTAATGTACATCATGAAAACTCTTTAAACACCACTTGGAAGGCTTTTGAAAACAGAACAAAATGGGCCAGAACCCTGTGGATTGCCATAAATAACATCATGTACATCATATACATGGACAAAGGGGATTTTCAATATTAGATTGAATAGACTAAAACACTGATCTCAATTATATGTTTAGGTCTTTCTTTAAGGTTTTGTCTTCATTGGTATAAAATGTACCACTGAGATCAGACAGGACCACATAGAGACAACAAGATTGTTGCTGGAGGCAATAAGGAGGTCGTTTTTAACTTGTAGCTAAAGCAGTTAAAGTACTATGGTGTGTTCTTAATTCATACTGAAACATGTACAAACTGTTATTCTACAAATGAGGATTTGTTTCTTTTAAAATAAAAGTTTAATAGTTCCTTACATTTTTACCCTAAACATATTTTATCCTTTTTCAAATAGGTGTACAGTAAATGTGACCTTGAGATCAAACTGTGCTCTTCACATCCAAATCACATTCTGTGGGACCTTATGATACCTCTTTTTCAATTACCGGTAGATAATTAAAAAGTATTCAAGGCAAGGCTCCTATAACTCCAGAGTTTTTCTAGTTTTGACTTCAGCTGGGTTGTTACAAATCCTTGCTTTTTATAAGAAGCAAAGTGGTTCCTGAGCTGAGCTCTGCTGTGGGATGCTGTTTGAACCGAGACTCTGGCACCCTGAAAAGGAGGTCATTGAATTCTGAGTTATTAATACATCAATGGCTTTTGTGGGTGGCACAGTGAATCAGTTGGTAGAGCCGTTGCCTCTCAGTGTAAAGGTCGCCAGGTCAAATCCTGGGCAGGGACCTTTCTACGTGGAGTTTGCATGTTCTCTTTGTGCATGTGTAGGTTTTCTCCAGGTACTCCACATGCATGTTAGACTGATTGGTAACTCTAAATTGTCCCTAGGTGTGAGTGGTTGTCTCATTTGTCTCTGTGTGTCCATGTGATGGACTTGGACCTATCCAGGGTGTCCCTCGCCTCTCGCACAGTGATGGACACCATTGACCCCTGCAACCTTAAAAGGAAGAAGCAATGGTAAAGATGGATGGATGGCTTTTGTCTATTGTGCTCCACTCATTTTGAAAAGTGTGCTTCACCGTCGCCTGTGTTTACCACAATCCCAACCTCTCCAAATGTCATCCCGAATCAGGCTCGGCTCCAGTGCTTTGTACACGAGTCAGGCCGTCTCATCCCGTTGCTGTGTTGAAGGACATGACATTCTAACTTGTGTGTTTATCGTGAGATGCAGAGGTGAAAACTCTCTGCTGCTTTCTGGGTTTTCAGCCATAGCGTTGGAAGATGGGGCATAGGATTTGGGCAACGTTTTGTCCACTGTGTGTTTCTTTGCTTTGCTTTTTCCGCTCACTTTTCATTTTTATGTCCTTATAGCGTTCCTGCCCTCCCAGTGAAGAATCTGACAGGCTCAGGACCAATGCATCCAGCACTCGCAGGTTAGTCAATACATGTGCAGCATCTGTGTAAGCTAAAAACTAAGATTTTTTTTAGGACTTGTTTTAAAATTGTTTCCAAAAAATAAATCTACAACTTATTTTACTGAAGGAAATTTGCCATCACTGTTTTTCCCCACTCTTCTGTGTGTGTGTTTGTGTGTGTGTGATCCACATATGTGTCAGGTATGACAGGTATCCTGATGTGCGCTGCAGGTCTGCCAGTTTGCCTGACGCGAGCTCCAAAGCCCATACTGCACCCACCCCCCATCAACAAGAGCGACATGAAGCCCGTGCCGGGGATCAATGGCATGCGCCGCAAAACCAAAAAGAAGCACCTCAAGAGAGGTGAGCAAGACACCCATAGGAAAACAAATATAAATGCCAAGTGCTTCTACCGCATGTCATAGACTGGATAAGAAAGAGACCAGGGAAAGTCATCATGGAGTATTTGTCTGCAACAGCTTTGCACTGTTTTGTATCTATGGTCTTTGATCCTGTTCTTTATCTTTCAATTAAGATCCTCCCAAATAGTCTTAACGCCATTTTATTTAAGTTCTGCAGTGCTACACTGTAAACTACATTGCACTAAAACCATAGATATATGGTAGGATCTGTGTTCGGATATTCCCGTAAATGGACTGCAATGATCCTTAAAAAATCCCAAAATCCAGATACTTATCTTCGGCAGATCCAAAAAAAATGTGGCTGTTATTCGTCAAGGGCCTGCCAAAGATAAGTATCCGGATTTTGGGATTTTGGGATTTTTTAAGGATCATTGCAGTCCATTTACGGGAATATCCGAAAATATAAGTATAAGTACATGTGACGGATACTGAGATATACGACATCAGATCCTACCGTATATCTATGGTTTTAGTGCAGTGATTCTGTAACTTAAAAAAAAAAGCTAATAGAAGTGTAATTAACGTAAATTTACAAGTAAACGGAGTACGGTAGACTGTAATTAAACAATTTTATAGAAGGAACAAATGCACGCAGCTGTGAGGCAAGTGTTGAACAAGGTTGTGTTGTTAACTGCCTTTAAAAGGGGATTGTTTCATTGGAGCACTCTAGTAAGTGCAAGCTGTCCTCTCATTGGACCAAGGGAGACATGATTCTCTTTACTCCCATACTTAGATGTGATGAGATAGTGCACTCACAGCAGATTTTATAGATTTCAATTCCTTTTAGTCCTGAGAAGAATTTCTGTGATGTTTCATACAAAGAAAGGATAATTACATCATATGAACTCAAATCTGGATATTTTGCTACACTCAACATTATTACCATGTTCCAATCCCATCAGAAAACCAGTAGAAAGTGACTGGGATAATTAATGTTGGCAATACAAACAGATAACACTAGCTATGTTTGCATGCACAAAATTATTTGATAGGATTGAAATGTATTCAGATTAAATCATCCAAATGTATCGTTTACATGGGCACAGTCCGTTCATGAGGAGCGTTTACATGCAGCAGGCTTTTATTCTGAATAGAAATAATGACATGCACAGAGTGGTAAACTCTCCTTTAAAAAAAACACAGAAGAAGAAGTTCTCCATGATGAATGTAAACAAACCTGAGTGCCCAAAATGGACCCGCAACAGGTTTTAATGATGGTGGAGACGTTACTGCACTCCCTGATTGAACTACAGGTAATACAGATAATTTTGAGCTATTTCAAAGATTCTAGTAGAAATGTTGTGTCGCTTACTGACCAGTTTTACTTCCTCGACATGCTAACATTATTAGCATTAGCCAGGCAGAAATACGTGAGGTTGACAGGTTGCACATGCACAGTCAGGTCATTTTTCCACAATCAGAATGAAATGAATAGATTAAGTGTTTACATGCACATGGTTCAGAATATGAATCGGCATAAACTGTTCAAAACCATTCTGTTCAAAACCAGACTGAAGACCCACTTGTTCAAAAAAGCTTTCAGTGTGAGCTCGACTTCCGGTTTGTCATGCGAACAGGGTAGACGTGTCAACGAGCTGCTCCGGTGACATCCAAACTTTTTAATTAACACCACCCCACAGACGGCTATTTTCTCCACTAATTGCCGTATAACATCAGCGTTGGAGACTTTTTTCTTTTGATGATGGCTAAAAACGCAAAAGGAAGCAAGAAGGAAGATGCGGGTTTAACGCTGGAGGCTATCACTGCGTTGTTTGAGCAGCACCGGGAGGATCTGGCGTCTGAGATCACAGCATCAGCCAACATGCTCAGCTCCAAGCTGGACCAGGTACGACAGGCCCTGGAGGAACAGGCAGAACGAGTCAGCTCTTTGGAGCTCGCAACAGAAGATCTGAGCCAGCGCGTGTCCACCCTCGAAGAGTCATGCGCTGCTCTCCGTGAGGACAACGCTAAATTAAAAGTTAAAGTCTCGGATCTCGAAGGACGGAGCCGACGACAGAATGTCCGAGTCCTCGGTTTACCTGAAGACACGGAAAGCGGGCGCCCGACTCACTTCTTCTCCACCCTCCTCTGTGAGTTATTTGGGAAAGAGGTCCTCCCGACTCCACCTGAGCTGGACAGAGCGCACCGCTCCCTCGCAGCCAAACGGCCCGCGGGGCATCCTCCGCGCCCGGTGATCATCCGCCTGCACCGCTACCTGACCAAAGAGCTCATCATCCGTGAAGCCAGGAGCAGAGGGAAGCTCGACTACAGAGGAGCGTCTCTTCGTATCGTGGAGGACTACAGCCCAGACGTGCTCAGCCGGCGCGCGGAGTACAAGGACGTCATGAGTGAACTTTACAAACGAGGTTTGAAGCCGGCTCTTCTGTTTCCAGCCCGGCTCCGCATAACGCAGCTCAACGGTACCAAAAAGTTTTTGGGCTCGGTGGAGGAGGCTCAACAATACATCAAGAAACTGCCCAAATCATCGGAGAACCCATGAATTAATAACTTCATTAGTTAAAGTGGATGAGAGGTAACAAACACACACATGCAGGGGCGTGGCAGGGTGCACTTTGGAGACACGCGCAGCTATTTTTCCTTCAGTGCGCATTTGTAGGCTATATTTTTTCAGAACAGACATAATATGTTAATTTATTAATGAAGGATTGATTCTGGCCACCCCCTGTTCCCACAGTGGACTTTATGAATGGAAAGGTAGCCCCACCACACAGCAGTTTGATTATGGCTGAATATAGCCTAACACCAAGACTGGAGACTCCTTTCACATTAATTTTTGAACTTATTATTATATATAAAAAAATAAAAAAAATTCTACTGTGGTCATGGTTGCTTGTTTTTGTCAGATATTAATACAGTAGGCTATTACTATAAGGGGTTTACATTTATTCCTAGGAGCAGTGGTTAGCTCTGATTCGTCTCTGAGACCAGGAAGATTAAATTTTTAAGAATGTTAGGTTTGAAGAGCTTGCTGCCATTTTTGTTTTATTTTATTATTTTTTCTCTGGCAGCCATTTTTTGTTTTTGTTTTTTTGTTTGTTTGTTTGTTTGTTTTTGTTGGGGGATGGGGGAGGGCTAAGGTCACTGCCAGGAGTCTCACACAGTTGCATAATTTTACTTTCATCTTTTTTGTTTCAGTCTCTATTTGTCATACCTATAATAAAGGAGCACACAAGCTTTATTTCTGAAATCACATGAGTCAGCACTTAAACTTCCTAAGTTGGAATGTTAAAGGTTTAAACCATCCAGTGAAGAGAAGAAAGGTTTTCTCCCATATTAAACACCTTAATACAGATGTGGCGTTTCTACAGGAGACTCACATCAGGAGCTCTGATAACGTGCGTCTCCTGGCATGCTGGAGAGGACAACGCTTTCATTCTCTCTTTCAAGCCAAAGCACGAGGGGTCTCCATACTGATCAGCCAGAATACTCCATTTGAGGCCCATAATGTGGTAGCTGATAAATATGGCAGGTTTGTTATAGTGAGTGGGAAACTTTACAGCACTTTAGTTGCCCTGGTGAATGTTTACGCTCCTAATACAGATGATGATAATTTTTTTAGACAACTATTTTCTTCTTTACCCGATCTCAATAAATATCGTCTGGTGCTGGGCGGTGATTTCAACTGCTGGTTGGACCCAGTTTTGGACCGCTCATCTGTTAAAACTAATGTCATAAGCAAATCTGCATCAGTCATTCAAACCTTTTTATCTGACTACGGACTGTGCGATGTGTGGCGTGCTCTAAACCCTGATAAGAGAGAGTACTCATATTTTTCACACGTACACAAAACTTATTCAAGAATTGATTACTTTATCACAGATATTAGATACTTAAATCAGATCCGCTCCTGTGACTACCAGAGCATAGTAATTTCAGATCACGCCCCACTCACTATGTCCCTATCTCTTCCTCACTTTTCCCCAAGAACTGGACAGTGGCGTTTTAACTCAACCTTGCTCTCGGATGAAAACTTTCTAAAGTTTATTCAGGATGAGATACATTTTTTTTTTGCTACTAATTCCTCCCAAGAGATCTCCAGCCTCATAGTATGGGATGCTTTTAAGGCCTATATCAGAGGCCAGATTATTGCCTACTCAGCAAAAATAAAAAAACAGTCTACTTACGAACAGAATAACCTAATGCAACAAATCAAAGAGATTGACGTAAAATATGCACACAATCAATGTCCGGAACTTTTGAAAAAGCGTATTGAACTTAAAACGAGGCTTGACCTACTAACAACACATTCAGCTGAACGTTTTCTCTTGCATGACAGATTCAAATTCTATGTACATGGCGACAAACCTGATAAACTATTAGCAACCATGCTTAAGGGCTCTAGGGCAAGGCAAACTATTCCTAAACTTCGAAAACAAGACGGCAATACAATCACAGATCATGAAAAAATTAATGATGCATTCAGAGACTTCTACTCGGAGTTATACAGCTCACAATTACAAACCAATCCTAAAAAGATTGATGATTTCTTAGCTAAACTTCACATCCCTGTCATCTCACCTGAACTCAAAAACAGGTTAGATGAACCCATCTCCCAGTCAGAAGTCTCACTAGCAATAGCTTCAATGCAGTCTGGCAAAACTCCAGGTCCAGATGGTTTTCCCTCTGAATTTTTAAAAAAAATTTCAGTCCTACTATCTGCTCAGCTTAGTTCCACCCTTACTGAATGCTTTGAACAAGGATCCCTCCCTCAGTCATTTTATGAAGCCTGTATCACACTACTTGTAAAAAAAGGAAAAGATCCAATGGAATGCACTCATACAGACCTATTTCTCTCTTTTTTTTTTTTTTTTTTTTTTTCCATTTATAGATGGCCTCCCTTCACACCTTATAGCCATCCTCTCACTCCAATATGTATTTTTTTTTTTTTTTTATAGAGAGAAAGAAAGAAAAGAGAAAGTGAGACAACAAAACAAAACAACAAAACAACAATTGTCCACAGAAAGAGCACAAGGCAAACACACCAAACCTCCGTCCACAATCCTGCAAAGCACATGACAGAACACAACAACGAAACATACAAGCATAAAGACTGATAATATTCATGACCTTGCAAATATTTCTATAAATACACATACCCATACCTACAAATATATATACAATATACATACATATATATTTATATTCATTTATATACCCATCTACATACATCTACTATACATCCCTGCATCCATTTGTGTGTGGTTGTGAGCATGCATAAGTGAATGAGGTTCCTCCAATAGAACATTTAGTAGCGACTGTGAAGCATCAGAGACCCGTCCCCCCAAAGCCCGAGACAGACGAAGGGGCGATCAAAGCCCAAGACCCCAGGAAGGACCCCGAGCCCAGAGTCCCCAGGACCACCCGAACAGGACGAGCCACTCGTCCACTCCCCAGATCCGACCAAGTGGAAGAACCGGACGAACCCCACCAGGGACCACACACAATGACCCCCCGGGGTCAACAGCGACAATACACAGGCCCCCGCCGGAGCCCGCTGCACCGACGTAGCCCCAGGGCCGGTCACCGAGGCCCGGGCACCGGGGACGCCCATCCCTCAGGTCCAGACCCGACAGGACCAGAGGACCCGAGCCCCACCAGGCAGCCACCAGGCCGAGCTGACAAACGCCCAAGCGCCCAGCCCCAGATAGTGAGGGCCCCAAGCACGCCCGCAGGCAGAGGAACACCCACCAGGGGGCCACGTGGCAGGAGCGCGACACTGGGTAGCCTCAGAAGTATCAGAGAGGGGGCAGTCCAAGTCCCAGCCTGACACTTAAACATTCATACACAGACACACTCATTCAGACCCACCCTCATCCTCACCCTCAGTCACAGAAAGACAAACAATAACGACACGCTCCATTCATAATCCCGATGCACACTCTATACCCCCTAGGTCCAAGACATGTACCTGCTCCCTACATGGGGCAGCCCACATCCAAACCCAGGAGGTAGACCTATTTCTCTCTTGAATACAGATGTTAAAATTTTAGCTAAGATTCTTGCCCGTAGGCTCGAAACCGTCCTACCATCTGTTATTTCAAAAGACCAAACAGGTTTCATTAAAGACCGACATTCATATTTTAATATACGTAGGTTGCTTAACATAGTTTATTCAAGTCCCACAGTCTCGGATGAGTGTGTTGTTTCTCTTGACGCTGAAAAGGCCTTTGATCGGGTTGAATTTGACTATCTTTTTGCAGCTCTTAGTAAATTTGGTTTTGGAGGAAAATTCATTCATTGGATTAAATTATTGTACCATCAGCCATCTGCTACAGTACGTACTAATTCTCAAACCTCGAAACCATTTAAATTACAAAGAGGCACCCGCCAAGGCTGTCCTCTTAGCCCCTTGCTTTTTGATCTAGCCATAGAGCCCCTCGCTATTGCACTACGAACCAGTAAGGAGATATCCGGCATCTGGAGAAATGACATGGAACATAAGGTGTCGCTTTACGCTGATGACCTTTTACTTTTTATTTCCAAGCCATCAACTTCACTGCCCTTTGCCCTCAACTTGTTTACCCAATTCGGCCAGATCTCCGGGTATAAATTGAACCTTACCAAAAGTGAGCTTTTCCCTTTAAGTAATAAAGTAAATATCTCAGACTTTACTAATTTGCCGTTCAGAATTGAAAGACAAAAAATTACATATCTGGGTGTCACAGTGACAAAAAAACATAAAAACTTGTTCAAAGAAAATCTGACTCCACTGTTGAACCAAGTGAAAAGATCCCTCACAAAATGGACGCCACTTTCCATGTCCTTGGTAGGACGTATAAACTCAATTAAAATGACTATACTACCCAAATTTTTATATGTTTTTCAGGCACTACCTATTTTTATTCCTAATATATTTTTCAACGAGCTGGATTCAATTTTTTCATCCTACATATGGAGGAATAAACGTCCAAGGCTTAATAAGATGAATCTTCAAAAACCTAAAGAGGAGGGGGGTTTTGGTCTTCCTAACTTTCGGTTTTATTATTGGGCTGCTAACCTCAGATGCTTAGTGCACTGGTATTTTTACCATAACCTGAGTAATTCCCCTGATTGGGTGACTATGGAATTACACAACAACAATAATATATCTCTACCAGCTATGCTTTGTGCTCCACTTTCACTCTCCTCACCCAACTCCATTTTGAATCCTGTAGTGAAACATTCACTAAAAATATGGGGCCAGTTTAGAAAACATTTTAAACTTAAAGGGGACCACATGTAAGTATTTAAAAATTTTATGTTATGTCTGTGTGCTATCTTGACAATATTAATTCATTTTAATACACAAAATAATTCTTAGATAATTAATTATACCCTTTTTAATTCTGCCAGTTTTAACTTTCGTTTTGAACGACCGGTTTCTGATAGAAGTTCTGAAGTCCACGCCCTTCAACGATCTGTTTACGCCCTCTGCACAGCCAGTATCTGTAATGTGTTGTTGTTTTAAAATTAGCTCGTTTTTTATTACTCATTTGACTTACTGTTACCATAAGAGGATGCCTCATACGGATAAATTAACTGGAAACACTCCTCTGAACTCTGTGAATGTCTCAGGACTGGAGCAGCAGCTGCGATCACACCGCCGAGCGTTCCTACAGCGCCGCGCGAGACCAGCAGCTCATGGTATGAGCTAAGGCTAACATGCTAAACCGGACCTGCAGCAGACAGCCGGCTTTGTGCGATCAGAGGTTCCTGGAGCTCGCCTCGATGTCGGACTGGAAGCAGAAGATATCGGGGGACACCCAGCTAACTTGGAATAACAAAGCCGACAGCCTTTTTGAAGCCGCAGCTAAACTGGACTGCCCGTAACTGCGCAGCGGACTCGGTGGGGCTGCTCGGTGGAGCTACATGCTAACAGGTGTTGATGTTATGGGGGCGCTGGCAGACGGCTTTTGGTAAGTTATTAAAACGTATTAAAACATTTTAATGACGAATTAGGTTTGTTGTGTTGAAGGACTTCGTTGAACTTCCTCCACGAGGTACTTTTTCGTCGCACGTTTTGCAGTTAGCAAACTTCGCATCACAGGCTCTGTGATCGGTAATTGAAGGCAAAAGCCGATCACATCCGCTTTAATGATTATCGGTGACGATTGATCGGTTTCCGATCGATCGGCACATCCCTAGTGTTAGCTTAAGATAACTTACCGAAACCCGTCTGAGCGCGCCGCAGTTTGCTGCTCCTTTTAGCATGAGACCACCCGAATCCGATGCTAATGTTAGCTTGTTCCTCTTCCGGTTTTCGCCAGCTCCGCTCGTTGCACGCGGAGACTTTGAGAGTTATCGCTGTTCCAGTCAAGACACACAAAGTTCACCAAGTGTCTCCCGTAAATTAATCGGTAAAGAGAAGGTCCTCGCTGTTGCGAGGCTTCTGCCAGGCTGCTGCGAGGCTGCACAGTTGAAGCTCCGCTCCATCGCGCCAGAAGAGGGGCTCGTTGACGCCGGTCCCTACGTCGGGGGTCTGCTCGTTTAATTTTTGCCGGCTGCGCGTTTGGAGCGATCGCAAATACACTAAAAATTGAACTAAAACATAAAAATAACAATTATACTTTATTTATAAAGCCATTTAAAAAACCACAGCTGCAACAAAGTGCTGTACACATGAAATTAATAACATATAAACAAAAGATGAGATGAAATCATGAAAAACAACAGTCATGTGTTTAATACAGAAGTGGGTTGAGCCTAACCAGGGGTTGCTAGGTGAGGGGCTGGACTCATGTTGGGGTGGGTTGTCCTCGCGCCTGTGACGTCACAAGCGCGATTGACTTCCAGTTTATTTCAAAAACGAGCCGTTTTTATCACAGTAAAATAAATCTACTTAGAGTAAATAAACCACTGGGTGCATTTTTTTGGCCTTTGGACTGTTTTTTTATGAAGTAAATACCCAAAGTTGAGTAAAAACATAGAACCACTTTTCCTAAAACTAGCTGCAGATTTCATTGCTGAACCTCTTTCCCATATTTTCAATCTCAGTCTCAACACAAATAAAATACCCAAAATCTGGAAATCAGCTTTTGTTCTCCCTCTGCTAAAAGGGGGTGAACCAACAAATGTCAACAACTACAGACCAATTTCAAAATTATGCATTCTTGCCAAACTGTTCGAAAGACTTGTCTGTGATCAGCTAACTGATTTCCTACAATCAAACCATATTCTATCACAATTCCAGTCAGGATTCAGAAAACAACACAGCACCGTCACTACAGTTCTCAAAGTATTAAATGACATCATACATGCCCTGGACTGCAAACAATACTGTGTTGCCCTATTCATAGACCTGTCCAAGGCATTTGATACAGTTGATCACAGACTATTGACAAACATCTTGGAACACTCTGGTCTATCAAAACTTGCAGTCTCCTGGTTCACCAACTACCTAACTGACAGAACGCAGTCTGTTCATGTAGCTGGATCCTCCTCTACATTCTTAGATGTTGTGAAAGGGGTGCCACAGGGTTCTGTCTTGGGTCCCATTCTTTTCTCCCTATACATCAACGATCTTTGCAGTGATCTGTCAAATGCTTCCCACCATTATTACGCAGATGACACCATCATCTATTGCTGTTCTTCCTCCCTCAGCCAAGCTTTCACCTCTCTTCAGGATGCTTTTAATATTATTCAGTCACGGCTGCAAAAACTTAGACTGGTCCTAAATGCCGACAAAAGCAAGTTCATGGTTCTTGCCAACAGAAAGCTGCAACCAGAGAACCCACCTCAAATTGGAACCCAAGAGGGAAAACAAATAGAAATGGTCTCCACCTACAAATATCTAGGTTTCAACATTGACACTGAACTGTCTTTTAAAACCCACATCTCCAAAATGGCCACTAAACTCAAACTGAAGCTAGGTTTCTTCTTCAGAAACAAATCCTGCTTCTCATGCAAAGCCAGGAGAACATTAGTAGCTGCAACATTCATGCCAATACTAGATTATGGTGACGTGCTGTACATGAGTGCTGCATCAAAATACCTACAGTCCTTAGACTCCATTTACCACGGTGCCCTTCGGTTCATTACTGACTCCAGTTATCGCACTCATCACTGTGAGCTTTACGTAAAATCTGGCTGGTCATCTCTCAGCACTCGCAGATACACTCACTGGATATCCTTCATCTACAAGACCCTCCTAAACCTGGTCCCGTCATACCTCACCTCCTTAATACAAACATCACACAGTCATTACTCCCTGCGCTCTAACGATTTAGTCCTCCTGTCAGTTCCTCCTGTCAGAACTGAACTAGGAAAAAGAGCATTCAGCTTCGCCGTCCCCTCAGCCTGGAACAACTTACAGAAAGATCTGAAACTATCAACATTCATCTCTCCTGGATCCTTTATGTCAACCGTAGTAGAAAATGTCATCAAGAAACTTGACCATTGCAGATGTTTCTAACCACTACTTATCCAATATACATGTCATTGTTGTTTTTTTGTCTGCTTGTTTTGTATATAATGTATATAGAAATCTGTCATATCCTGTTGGTTTTGAACTGTCAACATCTGTTTACTGTGATTGTAGTTTTCTTTATTTTCTTTTTGATAAGTGCAAATGCCTATTGCCAATGTGACGTGTGCTGCTGACCACTTGACCAGGTCACCCTTGTAAAAGAGATCTCGATCTCAATGGGCTCTACCTGGTTAAATAAAGGTGATTGATTGAAAAAAACATTAAAAAGTGAATTTTGAATGTGTGGTCCCCTTTAAGGATTTTTCCCCTCTAAGCCCCATTGCACTTAACCATTTGTTTAAACCATCTCTTCAGGATGGGGTGTTTCTGGGATGGCGCAGGAGCGGTCTTACTCATTTTAAGGACCTTTTCATTGAGAAGAAATTGGCATCATTTGAACAACTTAGCAATAAGTATGGTCTACCACAATCCCATTTTTTCAGATATTTACAAACCAGACATTTTATTCAATCACATTTTTCAGGCTCAGTTTCTCTACCAGAGCCTACACTGTTGGAAACCATCTTACAATTGAACCCGACCCGTAAAGGGCTTATTTCACGGCTTTACAATCTAATGTTGAACATGATGGAGACCTCCTCACCCAAACTTAAAGCTGTATGGGAGGAGGACCTGGGCATGACCATTCCAGATGAAACATGGGCTTCTATACTTAAACTTGTTAACACAACATCTCTATGTGCACGCCATTGTCTTATTCAGTTTAAAGTGGTACACAGAGCCCACTTCTCCAAAAGCAAACTGTCTCGTATTTATCCAGAAATCACCCCATACTGTGACAAATGCAAAACTGCTGAGGCCACACTGGTTCATATGTACTGGTCCTGTCCCAGCCTTGGTCAGTTTTGGACGGATGTTTTTAAAACCCTGTCCACAATCTTCAGAGTAGAAGTAACACCTAGCCCTCTCCTTGCTCTGTTTGGTATCAGTGGTGAAGAGTTACCTCTATCAGCCTCCAAAAGACAAGCACTGGCTTTTTGTTCCTTGTTAGCAAGGCGTGCAATTCTAATAAGATGGAAGGGTGCTGCCCTTCCAACTCATAAACAGTGGTTATATGACCTCATGTCATGCTTGAAACTAGAAAAAATAAGGTGTTCTCTTCAGCACTCTACTGAGAAATTTAATAAAATATGGGGGCCTTTTCTTGATACATTCCAAAATATACAATAATATTTCAGGTGAATTCTCTGTTTTATTTTTTTGTGCTCTCTGTTTTTGTCAGGTTTAAAGATGTAGTGTGTGGACATAGGGCAGTGACCTGGATAGGAGTGAATGGGATTAATTTTAAAGAATTTTTGTTTGTGTTTATTTATGTATGTTGTTTAAACAGACCATACGTATAACATTTTTTGTACCCACGCTTTCTTATTTGTATGTATAAAAGGAAAAAACTTTAATAAAAAAACAGTGATTAAAAAAAAAAAGCTTTCAGTGTGTAACTTTTATTACTTTTGGTATTTTAGTATGTAGCATTTTTTATTTCCATTGCCTACTTTTATTACTGTTGTTTTTTATTCTATTTTCACTGATTTATTGTTCCAGTTTATTCATCTTTTTATCCTGTTAAGCACCTTGGTCAATGCAAGGCATTGTAGGAAGGTGCTATACAAATAAAGTTTATTATTATCATTATTATAAACCACCGCTTTCATTCTGATTATAAATTCATTCAGATCGAGTTGAATCAACAAAGAATAATCGGAATGGGGCATTTACATTACGCATTTTTATTCTGAATGGCCGTTTAATCTGATTACTTATTCATTCAGCCTTTATTTAGACAGGTTAATCCCATTGAGCCTCGTGGACCCATTTACAAGAGAGACCTGGTTTCAATAAAGAATGATGACAACAGTGACAACAATAGGGGCGGCCGTGGTGTAGTGGTAATGGCAGTCGTCTCCCGATCGGAAAGTTGGCGGTTCGACTCCCGGGACCCGCACCATGTGTCGTTGTGTCCTTGGGCAAGACACTTAACCCTGAGTTGCTCCCGGTAGGACTGGAAAGCACCTTGCATGGTAGTCTGCCGCCACCGGTTTATGAATGTGTGTAGCATTCAATATATGTGTAGCACTTTGAGATTTTCAGTAATGAAAAGTGCGTTATAAATTGAATTAATTATTATTATTATTATTAACAATAGACGATCATAAATTAGGCATACAGATTTTTTTTAACAAGTTAAAGTAAGATGTCAGAAAAGGAGCAAAAACAGCTAGATTATAAGGCGAATGTAGAAAATTTAAAACAGGAACATGTCTGCATTGGTTTTTGCCAGGATTCCAACAGATTCTTAAAGCCATTTAGAGAGGTCAAGGTCGAGATCTTCAGATCTTTTTGTAAGATATTCCAGGAAACGGGAGCGGAGTAGGAGAAGGTCCTTTTGCCTAGTTCAGTCCTCACTGATGGAACACTGCAGGTAATCATGTCCTGAGAGCGCACACTGTATGCACTCACACAGAGACAAGTAGGAGGAGATGTATGAAGGCAGCAGACCAAGAAGTGATTTAAAGATGAAAATGTACCAGTGGAAGAGTCTGTGTGAAGTTAATGATGTCCAGTTAACCATTGAATACAGGGTGCAGTGTGGTGGGTACGGTAGTTACAGCCAGTTATGAATCTTAGTGCACCATGATAGACGGCATCCAACATCTGCAGGGTGATTAGTGTTCATGTAAATACCATATTTTCAGCCGTAAACGTTGCACAACCGTATAAGTTGCATCTATTGCGCGTCACCGCTGACAACCCGGAAATGTTGGCCGGTGTTTTGCCAAAAATGGATTGGCTGCCAAATGGCGGCCACAGGAGTGTGCACGGAAGGCCTTTAACAAGATTAACACTTAAAAAAACAATTATTTGTTTGTTGAAAATTATAGTAAAGGTGTGTCTCAGTTGAACTTTTCCTTAATAAATGCACGTAATGGTCAAATCAGCTGAATTTTAAAAATGGTTTCACTGCCTCGGTTCTGCAAAGCGTGCACACGCAGCCAGAGGAGCCGCTGCATTTCTTTAAAACTTAACAAGATAACCACCAAAAAAAAATGTTTGCTCAACATTATAGTAAAGGTAATGGTCAAATCAGCTGATTTTCTAAAATAGTTCGCTTCACCCAGCGTCACTTGCTGCTGAGAGGTGCAGTGAAGCGTGCACGCGCAGCTGTACGAGCCTCTGCATTTATAATAATAATAATAATGAATTTTATTTTATTTATAATGCACTTTTCATTAATGAAAATCTCAAAGTGCTACAAAGTGCTACAGAATTAAGTGTCAATAAAACACGTAATAAAACAAGTAAAATCAATAACAGGTAAAGTAAAGGTGTGTATCAGCTGAACTTTTCTTAATAAATGCACTTTGACGGTTAAAACATGGCAAAATGATGCCGACGAAATAAAGTGACTTTAACATTACTACACGCCCACCCGCCCATAATGATGACAGAAACACCTATTTATTTTTTATTCAAACCCATTGAATTCTTCATCCTCTGTGTTGCGGATTAAGAGTTCTGCCAACTCCTGAGGTAAGTGATGCAGCGCTGCCTCCTCTTCCTCCACGGGGCTGTCATAGTCCTCCTCCGCATCAGCCCGTCATTCTAGCTAACATCCCAGCCTTTCTGAACCCCGACTGGATGGATTCTTTGGTGACTGAGGTCCACTCTTTATCCATCCATCCAAGGACCTGCTGGAACGTCGCGTAGCGCATCCGTCCTGTAGCCGTGAAGCTGTGCTCTCCGTCCACCATCCTCTGTTCCCAAAGGCGGTGCAGAGCTGCTTTGAAGCTCCAGTTCACAGAAATGTCCAGAGGCTGCAGCACTTTGGTCAAGACTCCCAGGATGATGGCAGGAATGGAGTTAAACACTTTAATTTTATCTTTAAACTGCAGCATGATGTGCGCCCACACGCTGTCCATCCAGCAGGACTTTTTTTTTTTCGCTAAAAAATCTGTACACCGTACAGGTACACCGGTAGTCGTCAAAAGCCTAGAGGGCCCTTTAGCGCCCATAGCGGCAGAAAGTGGTACTGCTCCATTTTTTTTCAGTCAGAATGAATGAAAACTGTCATATCTCAGCCAGAAATTGGTCTAAAAATATGGGGCGCAAAATCCATAAATCCATTGCTTCGCCTTATATTCATTCATTCATTCATTCAACCTTTAAGCCCGAGATACACTGAAGCAGACTCCGTATACGCGCGTATACGGACGTATACGCGCGTATACGGAGCGGCTGCTTTACTTCAGCTGACTTCAGCTCAGACGTTCTCCTTGTTGTAATATGAGCTGCTGCACACGAAGGGGACAACTGAGCACGCTGATTGGTCACTTGCTGACACGCCTACTGAATTGATTGACAGCGCTCAGTCAGCTGAATGTGAAACCTAGTTGAAAGTGAAACCTTTAACATGAGCAGCTCGCTCAGACTTCTGCGGTGTTCTGATGCGCTGTTTCTACTATATATGTTATAAAAAGTTCTCTCAGAAATAAAAATAATAACAGGGAGCGCTTTTCCTGCAGCACACAGCCCACCAGGGGATATTAAAACATCGCGCACCAAGGTAGGACCTGAATTCATTCATTTCAATCATCGAGTGAACGGAGGAAGAAGCGGTTACTTGACTTTAGGCAAAAAAACAAAAGAAAAGGCCCGATCAGCGATAAAGAAGGGGAATTTATTTCATTTGTGTAACATACAAAACAGTCCGGCGCCGGGAAGTTTATGGTCAGACACCGCGTATCGCGCACGCGGATCGCGTATGCGTAGTAAAAAAATACCTTTGCGCGTACTTGCCCTGAGGGGCTACGCGGGGCTACGCTGCGTACGGGGCGTACGTACGCTGCGTATTGGCGTATCGTGAGGACGCTCGAGTGTATCTCGCCCTTTATTTAAACCGATAAATCACATTGAGTCTCGGAGACTCATTTACAAGTGAGACCTGTTTGGACAGACAATAAATAAGTATAAGTCGCAGTACATGCAAATTAGGCAAAAAAAGCTGCGACTTTTAAGCCAAAAATATGGTAATGTCACCGTAGTCATTGGAGGGAAGGAAAGTCACAGTTACAAAGCGTTAACTGAAAGCATCAGACAGGATCTGTTTCTGAATTAGAAACCTAGTTTAACTTTCAATTTCTTTACTAGGTATTCCACGTGGAGTTTAAAAGAGAGATGCGAGTCGACCAAGATACCCAAATATTTATAGGAATCAACAAACTCAATAGGGACACCATTTGAAGATAAAATCAGAGGAAGAACTGCTGGGACTGACTTCCTGTTTGAAAAAAACTTCCCTTTAGTTTTATCAGCATTTAGGACAAGATTGAGATGGAACAGATCTGACTAGATGATGTCAAAAGCAGATTGCAAAAGCTGGAAAGCCTTAGCAGCTGTTTTAACTCGACAATAAACAACTTTGTCATCAGCATAGAAATGTAAGGATGCATCAGGGATGCTCTGACCTACATTACCTATGTAGATTGTAAAGAGAGTGGGTCCTAATGTTGGGTTCCCACCGAACGCGTCTTCAGCAGCAAAAACGCTCTCAACGCACGGTGTTGGCCGCTTGTCAACAGATGTCTGTTCACACCGAAGACGCACAGTGGGAGGAGCGTCTTGGTCCTTTTCCAGTCGGGTTTGTTTTGTTTTTTGTACACCGGGCAGATAAAATCAGCTTTTCGTGAGCCCCGTTACTACTTGAGTGGGTTTTCTACGAGTCGAACTGCAGCTCCGAAAGTCTTTGTTGAGATTAAAACTTTTTTTTATGTTTGGGGTGATCGTACGCTCGAGCGGACAGCGGCAACTGTAAAAATGCCAAGTTTCTTACCGGAGGCTGGTTTCTTCATGGAGGCTCGTTGGGCTAAGTTTGAAAAGTCCAAAAAAAGTCCCGTCGTCGTTGCGTCATCACATAGCAGAGTCTCTCCCGATTGGTTGCTGCGACGCGGCGAGCAGCCAAAGTTCAAATATTTGAACTCCGGCAGCGGCTGCTTTTGGACGCGTCGCGTGCGCGGAAAAGAACTGCCGCGCTCTGCAGCGCCGCTCGAACTGCTCAAAACGCGTCACGCTTCGCCGCTCCTCGCTTCGCCGCTCCTCGCCGCTCCTCCACATAGACTTTCAATGTAAACCGGCCACTTCCGCTGCCCGAAACGCATTTGGTGGGTAGCCGGCATAAGACTGAGCCTAGTGTTACACCATTGTTGACTGTTAAATGACTGGGAGAAGTACCGTTATGTTGAACACATTGCCTCAAATCAGAAAGATAGTTAGAAAACCAACCAATGGTGTGATTTGAGAAACCGATTTCTGAGAGCTTATGACACAAGATGTTATGTTCCACAGTGTCAAAAGCTTTAGACAGGTCTAAGAAAAGTGCAGCACAATAATCCTTAGCATCCAATGCTTCAACAACGCCATTAAGAACCTTTAGTGAAGCAGCCGTTGTGCTGTGTTGTTTCCTGAAACCAGATTGATGGAGAGGTAAGATGTTAAAAAAAAGAATCCAAATACTTCTTGGCTTGAGACTTGATGATGTCGAAAGCAGACTATAAAAGCTGGAAAACCTTAGCAACTGTTCTAGCTCGACAGTAAACTAGTGTGTCGTCAGTATAGATATGTAAGTAAGTATGCATCATGAGGGATGAAATGGCCTACATTACTTATGTAGCTCATCATCAACATCACATGTTATTTACACCATCCGTGAAAGCTTAACATAGGAAGATCGGAAAGTTTTGAGCTGCTTTAATATAATTCATCTAACACACATGAGCTAAATTAAACTGACAAATGTTTTTACATTTTTTAAGTACTTTCTTGGCAAATTTCTTGTCATTGAAGTGCTTAACTGCTTCTTACAACAAAACATAGTTGGTGTTTTATAAAATCTGGTGAATTTTAAAGTGCCCAATGAGTACTTTACAAAGCAAAACCTTGTTTTCCAAAAGTAAAAAGAGAAGAACAAAAATATATCTTTGTCATTTCTCTATTTTTTTCTTCTGTAGGATGTGTGTCGGTCTGTTTGTGTGCAGGCTTGTGCCTCTGGGAATTAATAAAACTTTTTCAATTTTGCTGAGAGCCCTATCTCAAAGGAACTTTCCCCCCTCTCCATTTTTAGCTATCTCTACTGGTTTAGAATTATTCGGGGAGACAGAGGAAAATATTGCCATCTTTATCTTGGGGAAAAGGGGAAAAAAAATAACACAAACAGACGACAATGGTGAGATCTGATTCACACTCACCACTGATGAAAATAAATTTGGTCTGTTTCTCATAGGCAAACGACTTCAAAAACTAACCAGACCCCTTGAACTTTTTTACAGTTTTACAGCCAAAAACTTCAAAGCCGTTTACTGGGATTTCATGATATTGACCAGTACAATGTGGTACATATTTGTGAACTAGATCCAGTCATAGTCCAATAGTTTGTGGACTAAGACCCTGAAGGAGGCCTCCTTTGTTCTGCCCATGTGCATTGTGAATGTGCTTGTTTAAATATGTTTTTTAAGAGAGGTACTGACTTCCATATTGATGTGTAGCTACAATTAAAGGTATTGTGATATGATGTTGGAACTATGCATAAAGTGACACAACATATATACTGGTATGTTGTATCATTCAACTATGTTCGTTTTTACAAGCAAAATGATGAATCAATGAAAATTTGTTTCAAAGTGATTTTAAACTTGGCGCCGTGTTTTGTCATGGGAAATCCGGGTACTTCAGCATGCGATGTCCTGTGATGTAGAGACACGAAGCTCAGTCGCTTCACTCAGCTGGTGCAGGGGGAGCAATGCTGGATAGCTAGCGGCTCTGGTCGCGATGGATGGATGGATGGCGCGGAGCCGCCCAGACGAAATGAAGCTGTTTTGACTAAGATCGGGTTCCATTCCTTTCACCCTCGGAACCTACCTCCTCTGAAATCTCGGAGTCTCCCTCGCTCCCTGAACGGTAAGGCTCAAATAAATACGGCTGCAGACCTACATTAGAACCAGCTGTTTCTTGTTCATCACTCGAACTAACTTCGGCTTCCCAAACTGAAGACAAATTGCTCAAATCTTCACTTAAATTGCTTAATTCCTCGGTTTCTATATTCTCTGCCATTGTTATTTACAATGCGCGTTCAATACATTGCATCATAAAAATGCATCGGCGTTTGACCCCTCCTTTCTCCACCCGAAAATTGCAACGCACTGCAGAGTTACGTTTATTAAAAAATACTTTTATATATTAATTATTCGACGCATCTGTGTACAAAAAAAATCAAAGCTGAGTAGCTCCTCTTTCTAAAGATGTCTATGTTTTAGCATCATGTCACAATACCTTTACTGTATATGAAAGTTTCCTTTCAAAAATTGGTTGGCCGTGTCAAAATCCAAGATGGCCACCATCATCTATGTACATGTAAACATTGTGAGGACTGGAGAACTTGAATAATAAGCAGGATGTTTACTTCCATTTCAGTGTGTTGCTCCATAAAGGCGTATAAAGTGTTATTTTTGAAAATTGGGTTGCCACGTCAAAATCAAAGTCAAAGTCAAAGTCAAAGTCAACTTTATTGTCAGATCTGCAATATGTACAGTGCAGGACATACACAGGACCGAAATTGCGTTTCTCTCAGTCCCTCGGTGCAACAGTAAACATCTAAACATTGAAACACTGAAACATATAATAATAGACATAAGCATAAAATAGTAAACCTAACACTGTCCTGAGTTTTTTGCATAGTGGTATAAGAGTATGAAAATTTACACCAACTCTAAAACTAAAACATTAAACATTTAATGAACATAATATTGTCCTGAGTTTTTGCATACTAGTATAAAAAAAAGAGTATAAAAAGTATAACTAAAATAAACTAAAGGTTTCTAGCATTGACATTTGCAAAGTGGCAAAGCAGCGTATGAGTCAATGTACACAGTATATGTATGAGGTAGTAGTTGATGTTGTTGTAGAGGCAAAAAGTGGCATATGCAGTAAGGCACATTGGGCATCCCTAAATAAGACCGTTCAGAGCACACTGTATATGTACCAGCAGTGGTGTAGATATTAGAGTAGTGTAAATAAATGTAAACAGTAGTAATTACATGTAAGCAGTAGTAATAAAAGTAAACAGTATTAATAAATGTAAACAGAGAATGTAAACAGTATTATGATTATAGGCAGTGATGTAATACAGACATTAGTGCAAGTATGAGAAGTAGTGCAAACTGTATGAGCACATGACCGAGAGTTTAGTGAATAACCCGTTTGATGACACAGAGTCTAGTGTTAAAAACTTTGTGTTGAGTGATAATATGTGAGAAAGTTTTAGTGTTAAGGCAGTTCAAATGGGAGGGGAGGCAGAGCAGGCAGAGTGTTTAGCATTCTGACTGCCTGATGAACAGAGCTGTCTCTCAGTCTGCTGGTTCGAGCCTGGAGACTCCTCAGTCTCCTCCCTGATGGCAGCAGTCTGAAGCAGCTGTGTAGTGGGTGTGTGGGATCACCTGCCATGCNCTGCACGCGGCTCCGCCCCGCTGCGGTCCGCATGTCGCAGCTGACGTGAGTCCTCGCCCACTGCCTGCGCTCCCCTCAGGTCCGCCTGGATGCGCCGCTCCAAGACACGTGCGAGATCGCGCGATAAATCAAGTGAAGTCAGAACAAAACAATTCATTCGGTGGAAGAAGGAGAACAACTGTAGAGAGACTGCTGCCTTGATCTTCTCTCGTAAATAAGCTACATGGTTTGAGCAACAGGAAGTGATGTTTACATTTCAGAATAAAATACGTTTTTATTTATTTATTTCTTGTATTGCGTTTGTAGGCGTAGTCATAGTCATAAATATAATAGTTTAGTCATAGAATAGTCATAAATGATAGTTTGACAGCATTTTTGTACAAATAAATCCGTATAGAGCTAGGATTAGTCCGCCCGTGGTGATTTTATTTTGTAAATACGGAAGTTGTGCTCGTTCCTTTTCCTGTTGGTGCGACGTAATCTTCAAAAGTTGACTCCGGCACAGCTCCGTCATCCGGCAGAAATAGAAAATTTTCTAATTTTGACGGACTGCCGTCCGCTCTCCGCAGCTCGCCGCCGCCGTGCGGAGCCAGTGTAAATTCTGTCATTGATTATAATGGGTGCGTATTTGCTGCGGAGGTCGGACCGGAGCGGGGCGGAGCCGCAACGCATGTGGTGTAATTCCGGGGTAACAGTGCAGTGCGGAAGATTTTACTCCAGTAGTCTTCCTTGTACTGTAGTCTCAATTAAGATTTAAAAATAACAATTAAAAAATAAATAAAAATAAGTCATAAGTTCACCCCCTGGAAAATCTCAATTCTAAAACCCCTCTTTATGTATTTATCTAACCCATCAGCCTGTTTCTGGACCCTCACCATGGCACGTACCAGAGTCAGCTGTGAGAAGAAGAAAAAAATTAATTCATAAACCTAATGTTAAAACTTTCACACATCAAGATTATTAAATAATCAGATCATCAAGTAATCATTAAAAGGTAATATTTAACATGTAGCATAAACTGTAAACATTAATATTTAACCCACCCCAGTAGTGCTCTATAATTAGTCAGTGCATCAATCAGCTCATCTCCCAAAGTATTGTAGTTTGAGAAGACCTGTCAATTAATGTTGAGTCTACATTCAAATCAACCACAATTCTAAAGTACACATCTGTACTTAATTGTTCAAATTTACCCACAAGTTAGCTTTAGATTATCTGTAATGTACCCCTTATAAATACTTCTGTGTCTGGCTTCCTTCCAGTTAGGTTGTAACCCATTAATAGGAAAGTCCAGTTAGTTACAGTACAACACCCAGAGGTACACTCCATAAACCTTTTAGTCTCAAAATAAAACTGTAATTGGCTTCTCTCACATGTAAATAATCTGTTTTCGGTTTAATTTCCAGATAGGAATGTGCAGCTCTATTTTCAAAATACTGCTTTTTGTCCATAATAGTATTTGTTCAAATTTATCGTTCAAAACCCACACAGCTTTAGCTTTAGATATGATCACATTATAATTGATTTCCATTGTAACCACAACCCATAAATATTTGTAATGTCAAAAACAGTGTTTTATAATCATTTCAGTACATGTAAAAATACAAAAATTCTAGTCTTTCAATTATTATTAATTAAAACTCCTAGCTTTATAAAAATCAGTAAGTTTGGTTTCAAATTGTTTGATTTGCTAAAAAATATATATTTTTAAACCCTCCATCTATATGAAAAAGTAAAATCAGAAAAAAAGAAAACCCTTTATTGTGCTGGTAACATTATCTTATTGTTAATAATGATAACTGATGTCCATTTGATGTCAATAAAACTCACATCCCGATCAGTATGAATCTGAAAGAACCCTCTGCACTGATAAATGATAACACACTCCGTTGATGCAGGATGTTTCAGCCCAGGGAGTAGAACCGGTGACTTTTCCCCCCTGGCACACCACTCCATTCCCCCTCATCTGGGGAAATCCATCCAACATCTGAGAAAATTCCTCCAACATCTTGTAGGCCAGAAGATGTCTGGCCTCCATCCTTCAAAAAACCCTGTCAGTGGACTCACAACACCTCTCAGTGACTCGTCTGTAGCTGCATTATCAGGGGAAAAGAACAAACATCTTTCTCCTGCAATATCACAAAACTCCATCCGTTGTATATATGTGACTCTTTATAGTCTTATTATGAGTTGTTGAAAATTATCATTCACTATGGGTAAGTTAATGGTTCATATTGCCGGTTCATCTGATACCTCACCAGGAAAGTTGATCACGAACTCACACAGGTGACCCCTCGTCCTGAGGCCCTGCTCAACTGTGTCAAGACTGAGTTTTTGAGTTTCACTAATAAACCAAACACTGGAAAAGTTTTTACAATTTTATTGAGAAACAGGAAGCTGGAATGAGTCTTGATCGTCACCGGTAACTTGAGTTCTGCACAAGAGATTATAATATTAGTGACAGGACTTGGACATGTAGATGTTTTTATCTTTAATAAAAACACTAACCTTTTTAGGCTGTTTTGGATCGGAAGGGAATTCCTTGATGACGTGAGCCGGTGGTGATGTAGTCCAGTTTTACTTCCTTGTTTATGTTGGTGCTTCGTGCGGACTTTCACACGAAGGGGGTTTTCCTTGGTTCGAAGCGAGGTCATACACAGGTTCAAAGTCAAGTCAAAGTCAACTTTATTGTCAGAACTGCAATATGTACAGGACATACACAGGATTGAAATTGCGTTTCTCTCAGTCCCTCGGTGCAACAGTAACCATTTAAACACTAAAACACTGAAACATTTAATAAACATAAGCATAAAATAGTAAAAGTGTAACACTGTCCTGAGTTTTTGCATAGTAGTATAAAAGTATGAAAATTTACACCAACACTAAAACTAAAACACTAAACATTTAATGAACATAAGCATAAAATGAAATAATAAAAGTGTAATACTGTCCTGAGTTTTTTCATAGTAGTATAAAAAAGTATAAAAAGTATATCTGTGAAATAAACTGAAGGTTCTAGCATTGACATTTGCAAAGAGTGGCAAAGCAACATATGAGTTAATGTACACAGTATATGTATGAGGTAGTAGTAGGTTGGCAGAGAGGCGAATAATGTTGGAAGAGGCAGGCTTATCTCGTGGTCGTGAAAGGCAGTCTTGGGTTCTGTTAATTCTACGTGAGTGAGGTTAGCCGCAGGACCTTGCGACAAGTCCTCACTCCAGCCTCTCCAGTAACGGGTTTTTTAACTTTTATCCTTGCACACGAGTATTACCCGATATGTCTCAAGATTAGTTAGAATTAAGGCTGAGACGAGGTAATTCACTTAGGCTTGTTCACTGTCTTCATCTGACATGTCACACCCTTAGTCCCACTCCGATTTGATAGCCTGACTTAGCAGAATGGAGTCAGATCGTATCTCCCGGAGAAACATGCATTAAACGACAGCTTACCTCTGTAGATGGTAATTGTTTCTGGCCTAATAAATTTTAGGATCTTGGAAAGTAAAATCCTAGGATGTTGTTTATATCTTTTTGGCTAACACAACCATTTAAAACCTCCAATAATCTTGTTGTTATCTTGAACCAAGTTTTCCATCATTTAATATCAAGGTGAGTCAATGAAAATCCAAATTTGTACGTTTTATGTTCTTTATTTTTTAGTTGCAGGGGATAACAGCATAAGCACTACTTACTACAGAAAAGATTTAATCAGGTTACATGATTTGCATTTAAGAGAGTTAAGTGATTCACAGCTCACCAAAGATGTCCTCCACACGCTGGGTCTTAATGTGTTTTTAGCTTTAATTAAATTGAGTTGCAATCCAATGTATAATTTGTATAATCTTCTAAAATGTTGGTTTATTCTACAATAATCTGATTCCGATCAAATATGTTTAATCCATCCAGGTAATCTTGGTGTGTTCCAACTTGTGTTTTTATCTCCACCAGAAAACTTTGTTCCAATCCTATCAGGAAATCTTGTTGTTGTTCCACAGAAAAAACCTCCAGGTGATGCTGTTGTGCTCCAATTAAAAGTCTGCACTCCAGCAGACTGGACAAATCTTTGTTTAATCCCACATAGGAAAAGCTTGTGTTTTTAATTCTTCAGGAAAAACTTGTTTTGTAATCCCACCAAATAAACCTTCATTTAATCCTGTTATAATCCAGTCAGGAAAGTCTGCACTTCCAGCAGACTGAATAAGTCTTCGTTGTAATTCCACAGAAAAACCTCCAGGTAATTCTGTCGTGTTAAAAATCCCAGTTGTAATCCATCAAAACTGTTCAGGGCCAAATGGATGTCTTCCTTCACATCAAGGATTCAGAAAAATAGTATTTTCCTTTAAATGATGTTTAATCCATCATTTTATTCTGTGGTACTGACGAGAGACCTTCCGAAGCAGGCCGGAGACTAAAAATAGAACATTGTGTTCTTTTAGACTGTAAACTACTTTACGCTTGACCTTCGATGTACAAAACTTCCTCCAAACTCCCTTCAAGCTTCTGTGGTACTGATGAACAGGCCTTCCTTAGCCGGCCGGAGCCTAAAATTGGAACATAGTGTACTTACAGAAACAACTCGCCTGCTGCACTCCTGACTCTCTGCTTTAATTCATCAAAGCTTGTAGTTTTTTCAACAAAATTCTTGGTTCTGTCCAGTTGATGAGGTATTTTCAGCAGGATGGAGATAAAGAGCACACCGTGTTTTCTCAGTTCTCAGTCCAAGGCCAGTCAGCCTTCAGTGGGCAGATCCTGCTCCGGGGTCGGTCTCGGATGACCCAAAACAGTAACTTAATTAATAGTTGAATTAAATCAAAAAGAATTTGTTTGTTCCACAAAAAATCTTTTCAAATCAGGAGAAATAGTATTCCACAAAAGAGCAGCTTTTAATCCCTCATTGGCCGACGAGAGGCCCTCTACAGCAGAGCGGAGATAAAAAGTACATCGTGTTCCACTAACATAAACAGACTTGCGGTGCTCCGTCAGCGCACAGAGCTTCTCCCAAAATCACTTTAATTTTTCATCAACAGAGGAATCCTTGTAACTGATTTTTTCTGTTTCCAGATAGTAGCAGTCTTGTTGCTTGTTATACTATATTTAATATAATTTTAATGCTCTGGACAAGAATGGGAATATTTCCTTACCTTCTGTTCGGCAAATCCACAGGGGCCATTTACCAAAGGCAAGGAAAAAATACCTCAATCCTGAATCAAGATTTGAGGCTATATTCCAGCTCTGTAATTAATCCAATTTTTGAAGAAGAATAGCAAGGGATCCAGGCTGAAGCAAAAATATCTCCTTTTTTGTCCAAGGAGAGTCTTTTTAGAATATTCTATCTTCTTCTTTAGTTCCAGAGCGTCCGTCTTTGTCCAGTAATCCAAATGGTCTTCAAAAAATCTTCAGCCCCTTTCTCCTCTCAGACAGCCTTATTTATAGTCAAGAAAAGGGTTTGACCCCCACTATTCTAGACAACCATGTCATTTTCCTGTTTTTTCATTGGTCAGTGATGAGGCAACTTTCCCAGCCTTCACCGGACTGGTGACATAATGTCTCTCCAGCTGTCACCCTCCCTTCACCAGAGAATGACCCAATGCCATCTGTCATCTGGCAAAGTTCCAACTTCTTCAGTCAGAAGAAATTTTCAACTTTCACCCAGATTTACTCAAACTGTGGAAAAACACTCTTTTAACGTGCTATGTAATGTTCAAAACTATATTTTTCAACCCTCAGCAGTGAAGCATCCTTTAGTTTGCTGTGAATCATAAAAGAAAACATAAAATAACATACATTTTACTTCTCAATACATAATTCTGCATATTCAGTCAATCACTTAACATCCAGAAAACATTTTGCTTCAATAGAATTCTGTTTCACAAAAGTTCACATTCCCATCTGAAGCTTTTCACTTTTCTTTTGAACCAAGGCCTGACTTTCTCCTGTGTCTCAGCTGTGTTTAAGATAAGAGACCGTGCTCCTCACACTAAAATGTATGTGTGTGTGTGTGGGTGCGTGTGCTCGTGTGCGCGTGTGTGTGTGTGTGTGTGCGTTAGAGCCTCTGTGTCTGGCTGCTGTAGCATGGTTCAAAAATGCTCATTCAAAGATTTTATTTTAATTATCTTTGTTTCAAATGCTTTAAAAACTCTTTTCATTTTTAACAGGCCTTAAATCACAGAGCTCTGTTTTAAGAGGCCTTCAGCTCATCTAACAAAGTGTTCTTTTATTTTGGGGAGTTCTATTTGACAACACAGCAAAACACAGCAAAACTAACAGCAGAAAGGTTTGCCTCTGAGGCCTTCCTGCGTTTTTATCTACTTGACCTAATTCTGTTCAGGCCTCCTGGGCCTGAGTGAGCATGCATATATGACCTTTGCTGTGTGCAGGCATAGCAAGGCTTGCTATGTTACTACAGAGGGCAGAGCCCGTTCCAAATAACCACAACTAACCATAACAGGTTTAACAAATAATGTTTGTTCAAACCACAAAGACGAGGCACCAGAATACAAACAAAAGTTACAAAGCATACTCCATGTTTTCTCTGTCAGTAAATTAAAAATGCCATGATTTAGAACCAAGGTTTAAAAACCATATATAACAATTGTGTTTTTGTACACCCTGTACTCAGGGCCTGTGAGTGATCATATATGTGTTATTAATCTGGTTTTGTATGTGTGCGTGAACGTGAATTTGATGTGTGTCTTAATGGTGTGTTCACACAGTGCAGCGTTTTGACCTCCAAAGACGCTCCTCACGCACGGAAGTGGACGCACTGCCCCCTGGTGTCCAAACTGTAGTGTTGCGGCGGCTTCCTGGAAGCAGCGTCGTGGGGGCGGGGTGTGGGAGGAGCGTCGTGATTCTCTTTCCGGTCTTGTTGTTCGTCTGTTCTCAAAATGGCGGATGATGTGGAGGCAGCTTTATTAATATGTTTGCTAGTGGCACGCCGAAGACGTGCAAGGCGCCGTGTCTGGGTCCATGAAACTATTCAGAGGCGTTCTGAATTCGGGGAGTTTCACCATTTAATCCAGGAGCTGCGCATGGACGAGCAGCGCTTTAAGCGGTACTTCCGTCTGAACCGTGCCCAGTTTGACGACCTGCTGTCTCGCATTGGTGCCCGCATCACGTACCAGGACACCAGCTACAGGCGCTCGATCCCAGCTGAAGAACGCTTGGCCATCTGTCTCCGGTTGGTTATTTGCAACAACAGATAAATAGCGCGAATATCTGTCTCTGTTTCTGTCATATACTGTATGTATGTATATATATATATATATATATATATATATATATATATATATATATATATATATATATATATATATATTCATCTTTTCTATTTTGGACAACAGATAAAAAGAGCCAATGTCTGTCTGTGTGTGTGTCGGTCTATCTGTCTGTCTCTGTGTCTGTCACAGAGACAGTTAAGTGTCCTTGGGTGTCATGAAAGGCGCTTTTAAATAAAATTATTATTATTATATATATATATATATATATATATATATATATATTCATCTTTTCTATTTTGGACAACAGATAAAAAGAGCCAATGTCTGTCTGTGTGTGTGTCGGTCTATCTGTCTGTCTCTGTGTCTGTCACAGAGACAGTTAAGTGTCCTTGGGTGTCATGAAAGGCGCTTTTAAATAAAATTATTATTATTATATATATATATATATATATA
>JBBPBX010006721.1:0-44232 GCA_038048925.1 Garcialebias charrua
ATATGTTGACAACAAAACGTGTCCTCGAGTTCGTATCGAGGGGGGACTGGTTAGTGAGCATCGACCTCCGCGACGCCTACTTCCACGTTCCCATAGTAACCAAACACCGGAAGTTCCTCAGATTTGCGTTCCAAGGGGTCAGTTACGAGTTCAACCGTCTCCCCTTCGGGTATGCGTTGGCCCCCCGCACTTTCACGAAAATTATCGAAGCGGCGTTACAGCCGCTTCGTTCGAGGGGCGTCAGAATTTTATTCTATCTCGACGATCTACTGCTTCTGTCTGGCTCGAGACAGGAAGCGGAAGCCCAGACAGTCGATCTGGTGAATCATCTATCCCGCCTGGGCTTCGCGGTGAACTGGGAGAAAAGTTCTGTGATTCCAGCTCAGAAAATAACCTTCTTGGGAGTTGTTTTCTGCTCACAGACCATGACAGCAGTCTTATCGGACCAGAGGAAGGACTCGCTGACGTCACTCCTCCGGTATGTCCAGCGTCACAGATCTGTACCAGCGTTGTCAATAATGCGTTTATTGGGAATGATGGCGTCTGCCCACGCGGTTGTAAAACAGGGTTTGTTAAACATGCGTCGGCTACAGATATGGTTTGCACGACAGAGGATCGACCCGGTACGTCACAAACATCGCCGAGTCACGGTTCCGCCGTCAGTAGAAGCGGACCTAGTGTACTGGGGGAATCCCAGGATCTTAGCAGAAGGGGTTCCCCTAGGGAAAGTGACGTCTTTTCAAATGATATTTACGGATGCGTCTCTCTCCGGCTGGGGAGGGACTTACCTGTCTCAGTCGGTGAAAGGGGCGTGGCCGCCAGGCACGTCCCTTCACATAAACGTCTTGGAGCTTTTAACGGTGCACAAGGTTCTCAAACACTTTGTCCACGAGGTCAAGGGTCAGGATGTGCTTGTTCACACAGACAACAGAGCGGCAGCTGCTTACATCAACCGACAGGGCGGAGTAAGGTCAGCTCAGCTCCTGAACACAGCCAGAGAGCTGCTCTGTTGGGCCCACACACATCTGAAATCACTGAGGGCAATTTACATTCCAGGTGTGCTGAACACAGGGGCAGACATTATGTCCCGCGGCGGGCCGTTGGACAGAGATTGGACTCTCCACCCGGACCTAGCCTCCCAAATTTGGAGCAGGTTCGGGAGAGCAGAGGTGGACTTAATGGCCACCAGGGAAAACGCTCAGTGTCCCCTGTTCTACTCGTTAAGTCCTCGAGACAATCCCCCGTTGGGGGTGAATGCGTTTGCCCACAGACCGTGGCCTCAAACACTAATTTATGCTTTTCCTCCAGTTCCTCTACTATCAGCGCTGCTGGAGAGAGTGAAGGAGGAGAAGTTACCAATGATCCTGATTGCACCGGAGCGCCTGAACGCACCATGGTTCCCGGCGCTTCAGCAGCTGACAGTCAGATCATGGAGACTCCCCTGGAGAGACGACGCTCTCCTACAGGCGGGGGGAGCAATAAAGAGTTTTCCAGTGATAGGTCAACATCTTCTGGTTTGGTTGCTGAACGTGAGCGTTTAGAAAACCTTGGGTTTTCTAAAGACGTTATATGCACCATCCAGGGAGCAAGAGCAGTGTCCACTACGGCTGTTTACGCATCCAAATGGGCTGCTTTTCAGCGGTGGTGCCTGGAGAATCAATTGGATCCATCCTCATGTCCTCTGGTCTCCATTCTGTCATATTTACAGCTACTGCTGGACAGGAATTTGGCCTTCAGCACAGTTAAACTCTATGCTGCGGCAATATCTTCCTGCCACGAGGGGTTTAATGATAAAACTGTGTTTAGTCATCTCCTAGTGAAGCGTTTCCTGAAAGGTGCCAGACGGTTAAGACCAGTCTCACGCACCTTGGCTCCACAATGGGATTTGGTTACTGTATTGAATTCATTAACTGAAGATCCATTCGAGCCATTGGATCAGATCCCGTTAAAGTTTTTATCCTTTAAAACGGCTCTGTTGTTAGCCCTAACATCAGCTAAGAGGGTAAGCGACTTGACAGGCCTGTCTGTTTCTCCCTCCTTTTTCAAGATTCAAGGGGATGGGAGCTCAGCTGAGCTTAGGCCGAACCCTGCTTTTATCCCTAAAAGCATCACGAGTTCATTTAAATCCAGAATCATTACTCTGGACGGCTTTTGTCTTCCCCCTCACACCCGTGCAGAGGAAGAACGTCTTCATTTGCTTTGCCCAGTACGAGCACTAAAGTGTTATGTGGCTCGCACTGCCGCAATACGTAAATCGGATAAGCTTTTTGTTCATTTTAGAGGTCAGTCTCTAGGTCAACCTCTGACTTCTCAGCGGCTGTCACACTGGTTGTGTGAAGCTATTGCTCAGGCCTACAGCTCTGCGGGTCTCGAGCCTCCTGAGGGAATTAAAGCTCATTCTACGAGAGGAATCGCAGCTTCCACAGCCCTGTACAGAGGTGTTTCTGTGCAGGATATCTGCTTGGCGGCCTCCTGGTCGTCAGCCTCTCCTTTCATCCGTTTTTACTTACGAGATGTTTCCAGCTCTTCTCTGACTCATTCTGTTCTCAGGGTTGCTGCAGATTAATTGTTTCATCTTCAATAAAAGTTTTATTAAGATGACACAGTGGTTTCTGTCTTTATTGACTCAAACTATGAATATACGGTTATTCATGGCCGTCAAATAGGAAGGTTGTCTCACCTGCTGCACCTGGTGTTCTCAACTGATGGTGCATTTTTCATATTTATTGTGGTATTGGCGACTCACAGAGTGTGTTATGGTTCCAATTAGACCCAGTGAGGCATGGACCATATCATGCTCCGCCTTTAACCCAATAGGCGTGGTTAAAGGGCGGAGCTACACGAAATAGAACGTTGGTTACGTATTGTAACCCCAGATTCTATGAGTGTAGCGTAGCCCTTTAACCCTGGGCCTCCCTGGCTCTTTTTTGGCAGAAGAAAAATATTGCCTTTTGGGAGCAGAACTATAGTCCACCTTGAACTTATAGTGGACATAGGTGGGGCCCACAGCAGGTGGGCGTGGACTAAAAGGTCTTCAATGTTGGCGCGAAGCGCAGGGACACACCCAATAGGCGTGGTTAAAGGGCTACGCTACACTCATAGAATCTGGGGTTACAATACGTAACCAACGGTTTGTGGGGTTTTTATTTTTTGTTTTTTAAGTGTTGATAAAGATTTGTGTCACGTGACCAGTCAAATTGCAGCCTTTGCGATTAGAAAATCTCCTTTTATCATATTGCGATATTATTGCAAATGCAATTAATTGTTCAGCCCTAATCCAGATAGGAAAAACACAGTCATCTAAGTAGGAAAAATACTAAGATCCAGGCAGAAAAAAAACACTTATCATCCAGGCAAGAAACACTGAGATTCAGGCAGGAATAACACTATGATCCAGGCAGAAAACACTATGATCCAGGCTGGAAAAACTATCACCCAGGCAGGAAAAACACTATGATCCAGGCAGGAAAAACACTATAATCCAGACAGGAAAAACACAGAGATCCAGGCAGGAAAATACTAAGATCCAGACAGGAAAAACAGTAAGATCCAGACAGGATAAAACACTATCATCCATGCAAGAAAAACACTGAGATCTAGGCAGGAAAAAAAAAGATCATCCAGGCAGCAAAAACTATCACCCAAGCAGTACAAAACTGCAAAAACTATCACAATAAAAACACTATGATCCAGGCAGTAGAAGCACTATCAGAGTCAGAGTCAGAGAGAATTTATTGTCATTTGCACCGCATGTAGTACATGTGTTGAAAACGAGATTATGTACACAGGGTCCCAGTTACATCCAACAACAAATGCAAGAGAAAAACAATAATAACATCTAGGATTAACTAAGAGAGACATCAGCTAGTAATACACTAAGCCCTAATGTAGTAGAAAAACATCATTATAAACAGCAGCACGAACATGAGCAGATGGTCACAGATGAACGCAGCAACAAGAAACAGATCAGTATCAACATGATGTGACATTTTGCAGTGTTTATTCTATGATGCAAGCAATAATAATAACACTAGGATTCAGACAATAAAAACACTATGGTCCAGGGCAGTAGAAGCTATGATGCAAGCAATAAGAACACTATGATCCAGGCAGTAAAAACACTATGATCCAGACAATAAGAATGTTATGATCCAGGCCTGTGATCCACCTGTTGTGAACACCTCCACCTCTGCAGCAGCACACATAAACTCCAACATACTTACTTGTGATATTATGTTGCACAGATTTGTGTATTGATATAATTATTGTTATTTGTGTATTATGTTGCTGACTAATGACGACAAAGTCACGTTTATTAACTTTGAGTGTTACTTTATATTGTTCTGTTATTCAGTCCACTGAGTGAACGTGACACCATTTTTACAACCTGCTTTCAGAGCAGTAACAACTCCTCGTGTGTTAGTTGCTTTGGATTAAAAGTGTGTAACACAACAAACATGCACTCGCACAAAGGAAGTGGGGTGTTTCCTGACAGCATCTTCACAAGATGCATAGATAAACAGCTGATGTCTCTCACATCTGCAGTGGGACTGAAGCAGGAGAGCGAACTGTACCGTTCTGTTTGGAGACTGAAGCTTTGAGCAGTAAAGAGGATTGGACCTCATGGAGTATTTAGTTGAAGGTCTAATCTCTGTGCACTTTCTGACCTCTGTGCTCATAATCAGGTGGGCTGAATCGACAAAGATGTTGCTTAAGGGTGGTTATAAACGTGAGCAGTGAGCACCAACATGTATCCGGTTTTGATTTGTTTGTGTTTTTGCTTTTACCTGGTGTCTTGTTCTTTTTTAAACTCTGTGGTACAAAACCAAGAGGTTACATAAAAACCACAGCAGACCTCTGAATGGTTCAAAAACAGCTTTATTTGTGAGCACATCGACAGCGTTGCTAAAACTGAATGCTCTACAGAGGAAGTATTTTGGAGGTAGTTTACAAATCAGCACAGATTAATAAAGATAAGATAGAACTTTATTGATCCCGCAGGAATTTGTTGAAACATTTTTGCAAACGTGTCCCAGCATTCAAACTTGCAAAACTTTTTCCATTTCACAAAAAATTAACAATTTTCTACTGAAAAGACTTTACCCCTGATATTTAGACTACAAACTAACTTTTCAGGTCTCTCTTGTAAATGAATCCCCGAGGCTCAACGGGGTTAATCTGTATAGATAAAGGTAGAATGAATAAATAAAAATGAGGAAATAAAATATTTATTTATCGCTACAAACAATTACTGTAAACTCGGGCTTTTCAATGTTGAAAATGGCCTCAAAATGCACTGAAAATGTAAAAATTTAAAGGGGACCACACATTCAAAATTCACTTTTTAATGTTTTTTTACTCAACTTTGGGTATTTACTTCATAAAAAAACAGTCCTAAGGCCAAAAAAATGCACCCAGTGGTTTATTTACTCTAAGTAGATTTATTTTACTGTGATAATTTAGGTTTCGTTTTGAAAACAATCGCGCTTGTGACGTCACAAGCGCTAGGACAACCCACCACAACCTGAGTCCAGCCCCTCACCTAGCAACCCCTGGTTAGGCTCAACCCACTTCTGTATTAAACACATGACTGTTGTTTTTCATGATTTCATCTCATCTTTTGTTTATATGTTATTAATTTCATGTGTACAGCACTTTGTTGCAGCTGTGGTTTTTTAAATGGCTTTATAAATAAAGTATAATTGTTATTTTTATGTTTTAGTTCAATTTTTAGTGTATTTGCGATCTCTCCCAACGCGCCGCCGGCAAAAATTAAACGAGCATACCCCCGGCGTAGAGACCGGTTGCGACGGGACCCTCTTCTGGCTTGATGGAGCGGAGCTTCAACTGTACAGCCTCACTGAAGCCTCACAGGAGCCTCGCAGCAGCGAGGACCTTCTCCTTACGGATTAATTTACGGGAGACACTTGGTGAACTTTGTGTTGTCTTGACTGGAACAGCGATAACTCCCAAAATCGCCGCGTGCAACGAGCGGAGCTGGCGAACACCGGAAGAGGAACAAGCTAACATTAGCATCGGATTCGGGTGGTCTAATGCTAAAAGGAGCAGCAAATTGCGGCGCGCTCAGACGGGTTTCGGTAAGTTATCTTAAGCTAGCACTAACAGTAAGTCAAATGAGTAATAAAAAAAGAGCTAATTTTAAAACAACAACACATTACAGATACTGGCTGTTACAGAGGGCGTAAACAGATCTTTGAAGGGCGTGGACTTCAGAACTTCTATCAGAAACCGGTCGTTCAAAACGAAAGTTAAAAATGGCAGAATTAAAAAGGGTATAATTGATTATCTAAGAATTATTTTGTGCATTAAATTGAAGGAATAGGGTCTGGATAGCCCACAGAAATACCATAAAAATTTAAAAAACCCATCTGAGGTCCCCTTTAAGATTTGATAAATATGGAATTTAAATGTAAAAATGTGAACTCAGTGTTTTCAATCCAAGTGATTTTATATTATGCACTTTGACCTAATCTCAATCTGATACTTCCATTTCTTCAGAACACAGTGAACTTCAAGATAAAAGAACGTTAATTAATTAATTAATAAGTCAGTGCTGAGGTGTAGCTTCTGTGTGTGCTGCTGTAGGTTTCTGCTAGATGAGCTGAAGGATTGACTCATGCTTACGACCCTCATTTCATGCACTTCTTTTTAAAACCGTCTCACTTTAACATACAACGATGTGGACAAGCAGCTTGTGTGGTCGCTGTGCGTTTAGCATTTTAATCACCTACTTTGCATGTGTGCTGGAAGAAAGCCACAGACCTGCTGAGCACGCAGTCCTGCTCATTTTTTTGTTAAATCACTAGTTAATCTTTAGAGTCTAAGAGTATTGACATGGACCAAATGTCACTTCCAGGTGTATAAACTGTAGAAAAGATAATACTGTAGTGACCACGTGTCATAAGTACCTCTTAGGTATGAGCGAGTGGTTTTTGTATACCGGGTAGGTTGTGTCCAGAACAGCTTCAGATGGTGACAAAATGACACCCAATGGGACACGTTGTAAATTTTTCTGTTAGTTTTATTGTTGTTTCGGAGTAAAACAAATGAGTCTTTACGGTTGCGATGTGGAAACCAAAGTCATCCTTGTGCTTTGGTTCTTTACACGTGATTTTTGTGTTCTGTTAATGGAAAAAAGGTTTAGGGTAGCTCCCTTGTTTTTAATTTCCAATTGAGAACATTCAGTAGAGAAATATAAAAAATATTACCTCATTTTGACATTACGGTGTTGGTGAAGGACAGTACCAGCGAAAATTGTGGACAAAAAGTAACTATAAATGATATAATCAAAAAAAGGCGTTCAATACAGAAACAACAACTTTTGTCTACCATATTTGTGTTGTTTAATGTGCATGGCCTAGCAATAGAATAAAACTAGTCAAACCTAGCATTGAAAACTGATTCTGCAATAAAACTAATTGTATTATTACTTAATGGTAAAAGCATATGATTGCCTCCTGCAGGGCTTGTTAGTGAGCGACAGATTAGCTAATGCATTGTAATATTGCACGTGTTAATACCACTTGTGTAACCGCTAAACTAAAGAGGAAATGAGATAAAGACCTCCCTTAAAGCTGTGGGTTGCATAATACATTTCTAAAAAAGCGGATCTGGGCTGAAACTTTCCTGAAACACCTTGAGTCAGCCCGTACAGTATTTTCAAGTTTGAAGACCAGTGAGCCTGTTGCACCTTCAGGGCTTTCTGAGAGGACATGCTCACGCTGTAGTCTTGACGTTTTTCAGCTACCGTATTTATAAAAGGCATCAATAGGAGTCTAAAGGAAGTTTCACGCCACATTCTTATTAGCTGGAAGCATAACCTTTCCACCATTTTTATAGATCCGTGGCTTCTCTGCCTACCACTGTGAAGCTTTTGTCATTTCCTGACAGCCTGCTTGAAGCTACCTGACATGAAATGACACTTGTCTTTGGACAGCACTTTCAGGTTTGTGCTCTAAACCAGGTAAAGGAAACGTGACTTGATAAGATTTATTTTTAGTGCTGTTTTAAAACAGAGCTTCAGATTCACTCTGCAAACCAATACAAGCAGAAGGTCACCTACAAAGCCTGCACACCCATTTAATGTTGGATAATTAACATTAAATCCTAATTTATTTGAATATGTTAATCATTTTGTTGTAAACGTGACACATTTCTGTTGAACAAGTTAGGCGTCTCGTTTGTTTCCTATAGGCTGTTAGCCCTCGGGAGCCGATCGGAGCTGTGCTTCAGTCGAGTTGTTTTCAGGGTCCGTCTTGGCCCAACCACTGGTTTTATTTTTAGCAACGTGACCTCCATGATGAAGGGAAAGTCATACGTTTCTCTAATATACTGTAGGTGGCTTCAAAAACTCCTGACCTGTAATCACGTTTGTCACAGTTTAATTTCTTTACCACCACTGTGAAGAAAAAGTGTGGCTTTGAAATAAACGTCACCATTTGATTTAAAATATATATAGTCCTGTAGTTCAACATGTAAATAAATGCAATAAGTAAAACCTTGTTGGTCAAACCAAAGTTTGAAGAAACTGGAAGAAAGTGTGGCATCAGTCGAAGTGACAGCTGTGTGTGTCAGTTCTCGTGTTTGTGTCAGATTGTGTTACTGTCAGAGGAGTGATGGTGGTGGGGGTGCACCAAATATACTAAAGGTTATGTAACATTTCATCATGGCTTTATTTTCAAATGTTTAATTTAAGCATCAAACTTCCCATCTTTTCTAAGTTTGCCAAAACGTTTGTTCTTGTGATTCTAATTTACAGTACCGTACTTACTTGGTAAGTGTTTTAAAGCCCATTTATTTATTTTTTACAAGGTTTAAAGCCCATTTTATTTTTTACAAGGTTTAAAGCCCATTTATTTATTTTTTTACAAGGTTTAAAGCCCATTGATTTATTTTTTACAAGGTTTAAAGCCCATTGATTTATTTATTTTACAAGGTTTAAAGCCCATTTATTTATTTTTTATAAGGTTTAAAGCCCATTTATTTATTTTTTACAAGGTTTAAAGCCCATTTATTTATTTATTTTACAAGGTTTAAAGCCCATTTATTTATTTTTTACAAGGTTTAAAGCCCATTTATTTATTTTTTACAAGGTTTAAAGCCCATTTATTTATTTATTTTACAAGGTTAAAAGCCCATTTATTTATTTTTTATAAGGTTTAAAGCCCATTTATTTTTTACAAGGTTTAAAGCCCATTTATTTTTATTTTTACAAGGTTTAAAGCCCATTTATTTATTTTTTATAAGGTTTAAAGACATTTATATTTTTAGAAACTACAATAAGACCAGAGTTCTAGCCCAAATTATCTTACAATAGCACAGTAATAACCATAATCACTCTACAGTAAAAATAACCTCTAAAAGTCAAAAGGTCTTCAGTATAATTAGTAATAAATGCAGCAATGTTTTGTTTCCAGTTTACATTCGAACGTTGATGAGTAACCTTCAGACGCTCTTGGCGTGCGACGGACAATGAGTCAGTAAAATAACTCCTGGATGGAAACAGTCAGCGGGAGAACAATGGAGACAGAAACTTCAGGTCAAAAGCTCAAAGTTCACGTTCTTCTTGCTTCTGAGAAGAAATTATGACTAAAACCTGTGAGGACGAGAGTGGACAGAAGTACCATACCATACCAGCTTTACGTATAGAGCACTTTAAACACCCACAGGACCAAAGTACTGTACACATCATAAAACAATCATACAGTCAGATAATAAAGAATAATTAAAATAATTAAATGTCAATATTACAGATGAGTCATTCATTCATTCAACCTTTATTTAGTCAGGTTAATCTCATTGAGCCTCGAGGACTCATTTACAAGAGAGACCTGTCTACAAACAAAGAATGATGACAACAGCGACAGTAGATTTTCCTTGAACAATCAACAATAGACAATCATAAGAGAGAAATACAGATTTTTTTTATTTTAACAAGTTAAAACAAAGATATCAAAGTAGCAAAACAGACAGATTATAAGGCAGATGTAGAAAATCACAAACAAGAACATGTCTGCATTGGTTCTTGCCAGGAGTCCAACAGATTCTTAAAGCCATTTAGAGAGGTCAAGGTCGAGATCTTCAGATCTTTTTGTAAGATATTCCAGGAAACAGGAGTGGAGTAGGAGAAGGCCCTTTTGCCAAGTTCAGTCCTCACTGACGGAACACTGCAGGTAATCATGTCCTGAGAGCGCACGCTGTAGCTGCACTCACGCAAAGACATGTAGGAGGAGATGTATGAGGGCAGCAGACCAAGAAGTGATTTAAAGATGAAAATGTACCAGTGGAAGAGTCTGCGTGAGGTTAATGATGTCCAGTTAACCAGTGAATACAGGGTGCAGTGGTGGGTATGATAATCACAGCCAGTTATGAATCTTTGTGCAGACAGCATCCAACATGTCACCATAATCAATGGAGGGAAGGAAAGTCACAGTGACAAGGTGTTTCCTAGCATTCAGTGTTAGACATGATCTGTTTCTGAAAAAGAAACCCAGTTTAACTTTCAGTTTCTTTCAGTCAAAGGCCAGGGAGAAGAGATGGGGTTTAAGAAGGGATTTAAAACCAGACAGGGAAGAGGCCTGTCTGATGTCCAAGGGAAGGTGCAGGTAGAAGGTCATTTTGAGGAAACAAATCGAGTGATGAAGAGCGTTAAAGCAGAAGCTGGTGGTAAGATCAGATGGGAGTTAACTGGAGATGTTCTGAACTTTAACGTGATGTTAGTGGGACATTAAACCTTAATGTTTGCTGTTCTCAAAAGCAGTTTCCTAAAGTCCTGAGAAGCTTTGAGTTGCGTCATCAGCCCTCAACGATGTTATAACCCTCAAATTCAAATCATGGATTTTGACGGCTGTTACCGTGTTCTGTCTACTTTTCAAAATCTCAAAAAACAAACTAGATTGAGGATAAACTGTTTAGGAAAAGAAAAAGATTAATCTGACTCATAGGTGCAGTGTTTATTTTGTATTGTTAACAAGTTTAGTCCACAACTAGTTTATTATTTTAGCTCATTTTACTTTATAGCAGGGTGTCCGCGGGGTCTTGAAAGTTATTAAAAGTTGATAAATCAATTTTGGGAAAATTAAGGGTCTTGAAAAGTATTAAAAAGTCTTGAAAGCGATTTGATGAGGTATTATTTTTTTGCTGTTATTCTAGCTTTAAATAATTTGACAGCAAAAAGTATGTATGACTAATATTTGTTTTCCTCACCGTGGAGGATTCGGAATCTGCTTCGCACAAATTTAGAGTGTCAGGTTACAACAGCCTTTACGGCTGCACATGCACGGCTGCTTTATCTCCAAGTTGACTCTGTGTGTTTGAGTAAGTTGCCGCGAGACCATGAGAACAATGGGTACCGGTAAATGCAAGTTTTCGGACTCCTGGTTGGAGATGCCTGATTTTCAAGAATGGCTGAGGCCTGTCGCCGTGAATAACCACAAAGCTTATTGTACATTTTGTAAAAAAAAGATGAGCATAGCCTCGATGGGCATAAACGCTGAAGCTGAGTTAGAAGAGCTGAAAAAAGAGAAAAGTTCTACAAGAGGTGTGCGATTCTCTGCAAAAAGATGCAGATCAGTTGGCAGAGCAGGCAGAGGGAAAGTCAGGTTCTTTAATGGCCCAACTGATCACCAAGTCCAATGTCTTGAGAAGGAGACGTAAAGAAAAACTCAGTGAGCTGGTGCAAACTGAAGAGTTGCTGGAATGCAAAGCAACTGCACTGAGGTGCATGTAATGATTACTGTGTTTATTTCTTATTCGCCATTGTTCAACCAAGTTACTTTAAAATAGCTACGAGTCTTGTTGTAACCTAAGCTATATTTTCTTAAACCTAGTCGTGGTTCAGTTTCTTCTTTTGAACTTTTTTCTTTCCACTGTATCTCAGTTCTGTTATAGGTTTGAGATTCACGGATTTAATTGAAAACAACAGCAGTTTTGTAAATCAAAGATTTGTTGCTTAATAAAACAAAGTGACGATAAGGTCTTGAATTTATTTTGGAAGGTCTTTAAAAAGTCTTGAAAAGGTATTGAAATTAACTTCATTATTCCTGCATATACCCTGTATAGGGTTGGTTTGAAGTTACAGAACAACTTTCATTCTGCTGGTAGAGTAAATATAACTTTTTAGAAAAATCTTACACAAGACCAGTGATGGTGAAAGTAGATACTGGTGGTGGCTACATGAGCAGTGTGTTACACATGTAATATTAAAGATTAAACTTATTATTATACAGTTGTTATTTAACTGGCTTATTCTGACAGGTTCTGTGCTTCCCACATTTTACCTCAGATTGTAGTTACAGCCACAAATTAAATACACAGTTTGTTACGTTAGTGGTTTGTCAGCTGAACATGAGTATTTCACGACCAGGACCATCTGGTTCTAATGGACCCCTTGTGCTGCCTGTGAGGCCCCGGCCAGTGTTTGTTGCTGCCCTTTGGCATACAAAGTTTCAGATTCATCCAGTGGAAATTTCCACTTCTCATTCAGACAGCATGAGGCTGTCGGCTGCCAACAAAGCTAAAGCGGCAGGCCTGCCCATGAAGGATAAAAACTCTTTAAGTTAATTCAACACAGGATCAAAGTAAGTTTTAATTAAAGGTGTAGTTTGGAGCTGTTTTATTTTTTTTTTTTTTTTTTTTTTAGAAGTCTTTATTCATTTCATAACAAAAATTAAAATACATAACATAACAACAAACATATCTCTAACTACAAAACATAGTATGTATAAAATGAAAGGCAGCAGATGAAGAAAAAAATCTTATAATATCTGCTCCTTTGTTATCCAATAAACCATTCAAATAAACAAATTCAAAGAAATTCAAAACACAAATAATTCAAGCGATATTTCAGTTTTCTAACACTTTTCATAAAATACATTCATATATATTTCTTTAACATATGGACTTTTACCAGTTTCTTAAATATTGAGATGGATTTAGCTTCCTTAACAGCTAACTCTAAATCGTTCCACAGTCTAACACCTTGAATTAGGGTAGATCTTCCCTTCAAACTGGTTCTGAATTGTGGTTTAAGAAAAACATCCTTCCCCTTAAGATTATAATTGCTGGATCTTTTCACATAATTATTTTGGATATTGGAAGGTAATGCATTATGATGCGCTCTATACATAAATGACAAGATGTTATAATCCGCTAAATCTGTGTTGAAAGCAGTTTCACTCATCAGCTGTCTGGGACTTAATGGCTTCACAGGACATTTTTTGTTCGTGATGTGTGTACAAACTGAAACTGAAACTTTCTGATGTTTGAGTAAGACTTGTGTGCACTCTGGATGATGGAGAGGTTATGTAATGACTGGGCAAAGTGCTCCTTCAAGAGATTCTGAACACAAAATAAATATTAATCTGTTATTAGTAGCCCCCCTGTCCGCACTCAGTGCCTGTTTAAAACTAATTGAATTGTCTCAACTCTATAAATACTTGAAGGAGATATTTTGGGTTCAAAAAGTCATGCGAGTCAAAATGAAACCATAACCACAAATAATTCCTGTCTGAACTGGAAAAGTCCCCTTTGAAAGGCGCTGACCTCTGTTCTTACTTCATTATCGACTGCGTGGTATTGATTGTCTGGGGGATCAAGTTTGCTTGGAGCGGATGTTATTATCCAGCATGTTTGTGTTTTTAAAGATTTGTTTGGGGAGATTGTGTGAGTGTGTAATAGTGAAACTCTTTCTAACAGCAGATTAATAGAAAATATGTGATTTAGAGCACAAGCCTCTGTTGTATAGAGTGATGTTGCCCTCAGACTGTACTTATTTGATCAAATACTGAAGCATGTTACAACAGACTAGATTCATTTTCACAAACAAGATAAAGTTTCTAAAGTTAAACTAAGAACTTATACAGTAGTTGGTTACTCTGGATGATATAAACTGGATTCAAGTACTAAAATGAGAACCCTTGGGGGGATTTTTGACCAGGACACGTATTTTTACTTCATGATATATTTTATTTTTACCTGGACTTTCTTGTTTCCATTCCACCTGAACAATATCACTAAAATGAGAAACATCTTGTCTCAAAATGATGCCGGTCCATGCACTGAAACTTTCTAGGCCAGACTGTTGTAACTTTTTATCATCAGGATGTTCAAAAAACTTTTCTAAAAGTTCTTCAGTTGATTGTAAAATGTTTCCCAGAGCCCTAGAGAGAGAGTTCCGACACTTCCATAGACTCCCATTGTAAGAATGGAATGCGGAAGTCACGTGGGTCATGGAGGGGACGATTCATAAGATATCTATGGGGCGATTTGTTCCAAACAGCAGCGCTGCTAGCATCAAACGTAGTTCATTCTTGATGTTTCAGACGTGTTTTCTCCGGTAAGTTGATGAAAACACAATTTTCTTTTGCCCTTGTGAAGCGTTTAAAACATCTAAAAATGCGTAAGAAAAAATGCATAGTGTAGTGCTCACGCCACTAGGTGGAGCTGCAGGATAAGAAATAAAGAGGAGAATGGTAGAAGGAATGTCAGTTTGTTACGGCTCAATAATTACTGAAAAACGCTGGACAAAGTAAGAAAAGTCGTTTTTTTGTGTCATGTTGCGCCAGTAGCTGCTCAAATTGACTGACAGCGATGAGCTGTTTGGAACAATTGAGAGCTACATGAACCACGTGACCGCCTGTTGGCGAGTTCAAAGAGTGTCGGAACTCTCTCTCTCTAGGGCTCTGATGTTTCCTCTAGACCTCGGTCAGAGTTACTGTATGTGGAGAGACCTTTTTTCTTTCTTTCGGCTGGTCCCTTCTTCAGGGGTCGCCCCAGCGCAGGGCTTAAAGACTTCCGGCACCCCGCCGGATTTCCGGCTTTTGACCAAACTGTAAAAAAAAAAAAAACTGTTCACCTCAGCTTAACTTTGATGGACAGCGATTACATCCAATCACATTGAAGCTCACGTTGTTTTGACCAATTACTAACAGAAGGCGGGTCTAGCGTGTGCATGCAATGTCAGTCAAATCACATGCGGAGGTCGTGTCACACCGGGAGGACTCTGCCGCCCTCCTCCAAAGTCGCGCTTTGGTCCGCTGGCCTTCTGCTCGCGCGGCTTCACAGGAGGTGAGTAGGAGTCCGTTCATGTGTGCGCGCGTGTGTTTTTGAAGCGTGCAGCTCTTGTTTGGCTGCACTGCGTGTGCAGCGAATCAAAGCCCCCCCTCCCCCGCACACACACAGGCTCCAATGTTCCCGCTGCGCACGTGCGCACTGCCCGGACATTCTTTGCGCACAATAAAATCTTTGCGCGCATCCAAATTAACTCGACAGCCTACCGGTCGCCTCAACTTAAAATGATCGATGGACAGCGATTACATCCAATCACATTGAAGATCACGGTGTTTTGACCAATCAAAATCCGGAAGGCGGGTCTTACAAGCAAGCATGTTTGTCTGCAGCTTCACAGTCAGATCATGTAGAGGGACCAAGGAGGAAAATACACTTTTTAAAAACTTACAGTAAAATAAATATTTTGTCAATAAAAAAAATACAGTAATGTGGAGATTTTAAACAAAAACCCTAGAAGCATTAAAATAAAAATCATCTAAATTAGATACTGTATATTTATTTGAGGCTGACAGTTTAATTAATAAGGTTGATTTTCCCTCTGAGGAACATGAATAAATAAAGTTAAAGGGTTAAAATGTCTAATTCAAATAAAATAATAAAGTCTGTAGTTAAATAAAACTGGTTTTTGAGCAGCATGCATTCAAAGTAAACTTTATTGTCAAAACTGCAATATGTACAGGACATACACAGGATTGAAATTGCATTTCTCTAATTATTGAATCAAGTTACTTACCGGTATGTAGGTAAACATAGATGTTTAACCCTTTAAAATACACCAGAATACAGGAAATGGCATCTACTTTATTCCAAATTTTCTGGGGGAGGACCCCCAGACCCCCCCATGCTTCTGATGCCATACTGGTAAGATATTTTCCATCAGAGTTTTAACAGTCTGTGCTCACAAACATTTTCACTGCACAGAAACATCTGTGTGTTAATGCTGGAGATGACTCCTGCTTGCTGGGAGTCCTAACACCAGCTCTGTGGAACTTCCTTATAGATTGTGATACAGTGTTGAGTATTCTAAATTTATTGCAGATGAATTCACTGAACTGTGTCTGTTCAATGTGGCGTTGAGTCTTTTTTTTAAGTTGTTTTTGCTGCAGGGCAGTTCTCTGGGGCACATATTTTTACATTAAGTTCAGATACATTGAAACCTCATGTAAGTCATTGTTACTTGAAGCTGAATTGTTTAAAAACAGTTATTTGCACTTTTCAGAGAGCATTTTTAATAAACGTTGGCAAAATGTTACGATTTTATTTTATCAACAACACCGAAAAGTTTCAGGCTCAGGATTTTTTTTCACTTTAAGCCCTGCCCCAGCGTCTTCTTTCAGTTTCTGTCCATGAGGCTGACCATCTACTTTAAGACGTTCCTTTTTTATAAACCCTATACAGTAGTTAGGGTTGGCTTAGGTTTCTTGATCCCTTAGTTCTGCTGCTATAGGCTCAGACTGCTGGGGGACAAACTGACCACATGTCCTCACTCTGCTACGGTCTTTGTCCTTCTTCCTATTGAAACTACACCTGGACCTATTAATACAGTGTGTGTGTGTCTCTTCTGTCTTCTTAAGCCTAGGATATAGTTGACGCGTCGCATAGGGCGCGCGGCCAAAGTGACGCAATCGCGAAGTCCCCGCCCCCGCGCTTTGGCCAGCGCGTTGGTTTCGCGCACCTCCCAGATTTTGAAGCTCCGCAAGCCTAGCGCACGCGCCAAATTGATTGACAGGTGGGTGTGGACCTCACCGACAGCCTTCACGCCAGATTCTGCAGCTGTCTGCGCCGCTGTGGTCGTGGAAACGGCGTCGCGAGGCATGGAGGAATGTTTTGTGACACAAAATGTATTAAATTCTCCTTCATTCCTGATCTGGAGTCGGACTTTTCTTTTGTTTTTTCGCCAAAAGTCACGTGATCGCTTTCTCCTCCGCTGACTCCATGCATTAAAGCCGCAAATAAAGACAACAGTTCAGCACGCGAGCGGAAAGCTATTTCTTTTTGTTGTGTGATTTCAAACAGTTCTTCTTCTACGGTAGATTTCTTCTTCTACACCCTTTCTTGCAACATATGCACAGGTTTTAGAGGGTACTGCCACCTGCTGGTCAGTAAAAGAACAGCACTTTGCCAAGCGCTGCCGTGCCACACCATAAACGCATGCACAGTGCGCGCGCAGCACGTGCGCTCCAGCTTGCGGACCAAAGCGCGACTATATCCGAGCCTTTAACCCCAAGCTGATCGAATTGAACTGATTACATTCAATTTGGGAGATGCTGGACTATTTAGGTTGCGTCTGCTATTTTAGTTTTGCAAAAAAAAAAAATTGTTGGTTATGTAATGGGTGAGTCCAGGTGAAATTGCTAGTTGGAGGAAGAGTTAGAAGCAAATCTTGTCTACTTTTCACCAACCAGAAGATGATGTTACTTGCTATGCCAGCTCCATTCTCATAGGAATATACTTTTGCAGCCATACAATTACACCTTCATCACCTTTATTTCCTCTCTTACTCTGTTTCTCTTTGTGTTACCTGTGTCTGTGTGTGCAGGTGTTTGTGCTGGCTCTCCTGGGTTTGACCTTGTTTCACACCAAAAGAATGTTGGAGGTGTGTATAGGTTGTTGACGGCAGGCGGGTTGAATTTCTAGATCACTTGATGTACCCATGGTCCTCTTGGTCAGCAAATCCTGACACCAAAGTGTGAAAGACGCAGCCTCGTGGCACAGAGCAGAAGACTTGATGTCCTTCAGTCTAACATAAAGGATATGAGCAATGACACCAGCTACACATGTGTGCAACAGCTGCCATTTTGTATGTAATGTTTTGAACACAGTGGGGATGTGCTTTATGTATAGCACACTAGACTAAATGGTAGCGAAATGGCTTTGTTAAAACACATCTGTATTTCTTTCTTGATTACCAGTAGTCATGTTCCATATTGCAGGGATCAGGATGTGAGGTGTCCTCAGTGACCCTGATCCACATCAGTCAAGACCTGGACCAGGACCACAGTTTCATACTTGGGTCTGGATCATGATGTTTTTGGGGCAGCTGTGGCTGAGTGGTTAGAGCAGTCCTCCTCCACTGGGAGAGTAGGGGGTTCTATCCCACCAGAAGTCACATGTTGAAGTGTCCCTGGGCAAGACATTGAACCCCTCATTGCCTCTGATGTGTGTCCCATCAGCGTGTGAATGTGATCTAAAAGCACCGATTAGTCTTACAGATTCATATTACAGTAGCTTTGTAGAGATCTAGAGTGCTGTATGAATGGGTAAATGAGGGCACAGATTGTAAAGAGCTTTGAGTGTTGATTAGATAGAAAAGTGCTAAATAAGTACAGTCCATTTAACATTTTTCATTTATACCTCTGTGTTGGATATTGTGTAAGTTCTGCTGTTGATTTCATTGTGCACAGCTGGTGAAAATGAGCTAAAAGAAACTGGGAGGATTTGTCTGGACTGGCAGCCAGCTGAAGTAGTAAACCTCTTCTCCCCCGCTGACTGCTGGACCAGCTCCCCGTGTCTGAATAAGATTAAAACAGATCTAGAAAATGGATGGCTGGGCCAAAAATGCAAAACAAAAAACCTTACGTACATGATGTTAAAGTCCCACCTCCGTAATGATCTACTCCTGGATTGTCAATGTTTTTGACTCAGATTTCTCTTGAGGCGTTGGTGTACGTAGCGTGTTACGTTTATGAGCAGAGGGGAGGTTTCTGTGTCTCTGAAGACCCAGATGCCACAAGGGGTCATAGCAGAGAGGGGCTTGAGTTTAGAGGAGCCTTTATGAAAGAGGAACAGTGCCATGATCCAAATATCTGAGCAGGAGGCAAATGTTCAAGTATGTTGGTGAAGGACAAGTCCTGCCACCTTCCAGCAGCCTGTGTTACACCTCTATGCAGACGTTTGTGCTCCTCAGCATGAAGGCACCTCGTGGGTACGTCAAATTTGTGTTTCGAACAGCTCATCATCTACTTATAGCTCGAAGTAAACATGCCGTAGTTGTGCCTTTCTTAATGTGTTGTTGTTGCTGTGATTAAAACTAAAAAGTGAGCAAGTGTTTTCATAGTTGTCAGTTCGTCATAAAAGCATGCAGGTGTTTGTGTTTGGATGAGAGGAGAACAATGTCTGAGCAGAAGAGAGCGAGAAGGACACCAGCTTGGTGTTGGACTTTCAGTGAGTGCAAAATATATCTACGACAGCTACACTTAAAGAAATACAAGTCAGCAGTTTACTACAGTGTTTATAAATCTGAGCCTCAGTTGCTTTTTGTAAGAAAAAGAAAAGGAAATTACCATAATTGCCAGTCTATATGACGCACCTGACTGTAAGTGATACTAAATTTAAAATGAAACACAATTTTGTACATAAATACGAGGTGCTGGTGTATAAGCTGCAGGTGTCCACAATTTAATATTGAACTGTACACAGTTCCTGACAGAATGTGCCACTTTTGTTGTAGTACAAGAATCAACCACCAGATGGTGTTTCATAGACTTAAAGTCCATGACCCACCATGTTTTCAAATTGCATCGCCATTAATATTTATTAGTTTATTTAAAAATAATACAGGAGCGTTTATTTATATTGTAGAGAAATAATGCAAAATGTGTTATTTCATGATTTATAGCAGATTTTAGCAGAAGCTCCGGGAAGATCTGCCCCTCTCCAAATATGGGCATTCACATCACTAAAGATTCCGCCTTGGAGTTACAGGCGGAGTTTTAATAAGCCTTCATCAACTTCCATGACCGCTGCTCTAAGAGAGGAAAAAAAAAAGAGAAGCGGTTGCTCACTGATGTCTGTCATATTCTGAGCAGCATCCACGTAGACATACTAGTTTAATTCGCTTGATCGCGACAAATTCATTCATTTCCGCATCGGCTTTTTATTCTCTCCCCTGACCAGACAGGTCGGGAGTAGAAAGGCAGCCGCGGCGCGGAGCTCTGAGCGCGCGGGCTTCCCCGTGCTCTCCCGTGCTCTCTGTGCTTCCCCGTGCTCCAGCAACAAGGCTGGGACAGAACCGAGCCCCGGCACGAACTTCAAAGCTGACGCAGCGGAACGGGGAGCCAGGGAGAAGCCGCGCGGCTCGCTCCTCTCTGGGCAGAGGAGAGGAGAGCAGCCAGCAACAGTCGCAGCGGTGTTATATCTTATTAAAAAGGTCTATAAAATAAATAAAAAATAAAAGCAGACCACTGGTCCAGTTGTACACAAAAATGCACCAGGAAATATGCAGTTTTACTCTCACTCTCATAAACCTCCATGGAAACTCACTCCTACCTTCTGCCTTGCTTTCTGGGTGGAGATCAATGTAACAAAAGGCATGACCCTTCGGGACTCTTCGGCCAGGTTTCCGGATTCATTCGGGAGTGGGTTTTTTTTTTTTTTTTTTTAACCCTCGCCTGGCCCAAATGCAAAAATGAAAATAAAATTCATAAAATACTACAGTAATTCTCCAATATGGTGAATTGTTACTGTCACGGTGGGTGTTGTCCTTTAAGTTTGCGTTCAACTCACATGTAGACTGCTGATCCTCACAGGACTTCATGATGACACACTCTGACTCATGGTTACTGACAGGGAACATTCCCTCCCGTTCTCTCTCGCTGTGAGCGATATTTACTGTATACCACTGAAATATTTTTTAAAAAGTTTTATTTAAATATGTCCAGTAAGATACATAAAATAGGCTATGTACAGTACGGTAATGTTTTTTTCTTTCTTTTTCTGAACAATATCTTTAACACGCCTGGTAAAAAAAAAATTCAGATGGAATTTTCCGTTTGAGTGAAAGTGAAACACTTTTTTCATAGCCTGGAGGTGACACAGTTGTTCTTGCCCGGATGGATGGGTGGTGGTAGGTGGATGGATAGATGGATAGATGCCAAATGTTGTTTTCGTGCTGATTTTTTGTTTTTTTAGCTTTCAGTCAAAATTTGCACGATCCCACTGAGCCTCTGCCCCATTTTCAAAAAAGACTTGTTTTAGAGTTGACAAAATCACAGATAAGTTACACACAACAATAAACAGCCATAAAAGTCATATAAAATAAAAAGTAAATAAAAGTAGGGATATATAATTTAAAAAAATCAAGCTACATTATGAAATGAGGTAAAATATATTCAGTTAAATTCAGTTTATTTATATAGCGCAAAGTCACAACAGAGGTTGTCTCAGGGCACTGAACAGAAATACAAAGTATTCATATGCATAAAAAGTCAGTTAATAACATTATTTATCTGAGGAGCCAGCAAATTTTAAAACAGGAAATCTGATCAATGCACATCTATCTTGGGGGGTGTTCTCATGACTCATTATAGCCATGCTTACATGGACATAAGTAATCGGATTAAACAGTCATTCGGAATAAAAATGCGTCATGTAAACGCCCCATTCGGATTATTCTTTGTTGATTCAGCTTGATCTGAAATAATTTGTAATCTGGATGCGAGCGGTGGTTTATGCCAATTCATAATCCGAACGGTGTGCATGTAAACACTTAATCTGTTCATTTTTTTCCATTCGTGGGAAACTGACCAGATGGCGCATGTGCGACCTATGTCTACCTCACATATTTCCGCCTGGCTAATGCTAATAATATTAGCATGTCGGGGAAGCAAAACTGGTCGGTGAGCGACACAACATTTCTACTAGAAACTTCAAAAGAGTTCAAAATGATCTGTAATACCTGCAGCTCAGTCGGGGAGTGCAGTAACGTCTCCACCATCATTAAAACCTGGCGCGGGTCCATTTTGGGTGCTCAGCTTTGTTTACATTCATCCTGGAAGTAAACCAGAAGTAAAACTTCTTCTTCGTTGTTTTTTTAAAGAGAGTTTACCACTCTGCACATGTCAAGACTCAGTACAGGTACTTCTGTTCAGAACAAAGCCCTCTGCACGTAAACGCTCGTCGTGAACAGATTGTGCCCATGTCAACGATATATTTGAATTATTTAATCTGAAAACATTTCAATCTGGTCAAAGAATTTTGTGCATGTAAACATAGCTAATGAGAGTACGATGCCTCTTTGGTCATTAGAGAGACTTCTGGTCACATGGCCACTGAGTGGGATTATGGGTAACAAATTGGAACCATGAGTGATAAGTGCTTGTCGTGAATACCTGTGGCATTCACTCTGTCTGTTTTATGAAAACCCACCCAACAGTGGTGAATGTTGGGCAGATCAGTGCGTTGAAGGAAAATGTTAATTGGTGGCCGAAAGCTCAACAGCCTTTCAAAATAAAATCTACTGTATATTTAAAATAATTAATTAAAAAGATATATTAATTATCCAGTTCAAAAAGTAGTGGCTTTTTCACTGGAAATTATGGTATTAATGTAGTACCTGGTATTGTGAAGAAAAGATGCATAAGCTTATTTTAATTACATTAAAACTCTACAGCTCCATCCAAAATGTTTCTGAGGCCAAAGATGAACATTAAAAGTTTAAAATGATGTCATGGATTTAATTAATTGGGCTGTTCCAGCTGTTTTATTCTCTCTTGGGTTTATTACTTTTAATGAACTGAACTCCAGTGCTCATTTAGTTTTTTGTCCCACCAGAGATTTAGCTTAACCTTTTCTTTTTAAGAATTTTATTTCTAGTTTTGTTGGGAAGTCGCTTCAGTTCCACTTCATCTGTATGCAGATTTAAAGATGCATCGAGGTTTAATCTGTTGTGTTTTATGGTCAAACTTATTCAGTAATTAACTCTGAGGTCATGATGAGCCAACACGTTTGTGGCTCACACAACCCCCTGCTCCCCGACACAATGAGTCCAGTTTACAAACAGGGCCTTCACTCGCATAAAGCTGAACACATGTGAGCAGATGTTAGCACTGGGGGGTGGGGGCCACAGACTGGTGAAAACAGATGTAGCAGTCAGACTTCTGTTATGTAACGCAGGTCTGTGTTTTTGAGGGGACAGCTCATGGTTGCTAATGGTCTCAGAAAAACTTGAAATGTTCCACTGGGGGAGTGGAGAGGAGTGACGCTGTTTGGGGGGGACACGAGATAACGCCCCTGAAAAGAAGCTGGAGCTATTTCTGTCCTCTTCCTCCACGTTCTTGCTGTAGGTGTAGACATGTCCAGTCATGTCCCTTCTGTGCAGAGTAAAAAAACAAGACCAGTGTTTGTGTACCAAGACTTGAATGAATACTGTACTTTTTAAAAAGTGTTGCCATCATCAAATAAAACAAGTTTAATTCATGGAGCTTAGCTAAAAGCTTCAGATCCATCAGACATGGTGTATTTAAAAAGTGCACAGAGTTAAAAGTTAGCACCGTTCCCTCAGAAGTTCTCTCGTCTTGTTCGTGTAAAGTTAATTTCTCTGTGATTTGTTGGGCGTGGACCTTTTGCCCTGCTGTCCTCTGAGCTTCAGCTATCTGACCAACCTTCCAGCTCAAACTCTTCATTAGTTGTGCTCAAAGTGAAGACAGATACAGGACATGATGTGCCTTTAGAGTTTTATTATGATTCTGTAATGTGGCGTATTGAGTTTTTAATATATCTCTAAGACACACGATGCTTCTGGACCGTGCTCCTCTAATAATTATGATGCTTGTAGAGAAAGCGTGGCTGAAGTTGGTGTTACTTTCTTTTTTCTCACGAGTCATTTGCTTTATTAGTTCATGATTATTTTAGTGCTCACGGTGTGTTAAAATACTTATTTCCTGTCCGGTTATGTGTCTCTCTGTCCAGATTATCCATGAGCTCCGATTTCCCTCACTACAGTTTCAGGATGCCAAATATAGGGTTCCAGAACCTTCCTCTGAATATCTACATTGTGGTGTTTGGGACGGCCATCTTTGTCTTCATCCTCAGCCTTCTCTTCTGCTGTTACCTGATAAGGTAAGAGCCAATCAATCACCTTTCATCCTTGGATTAGATTAGATTAGGTGTTGTGTATGAAGTGGCAGAACGTGTCGCACAGGGTGCATCAAATCATTGTTGGTTTGTTGATTAAAATAGGATCAGGATGTGTGTGCACTTTCCAAAAAGCCAAGATACAAAACTAAAACATGTAATAATCTTAGACAAATATTTGACAGGGCTGTGTTATCAAATCAATAAATGTTACGAGTTAAAACCACGTTAGTGTCTCCACTACAAATGTCCCAGTACATGCCCATCTTTAAGTTTCCAACAATTACAGTACAGACTACAGGGAAACAAGATAATAACACAACCCTTGTTCATACTGTCAACCTGTATAAACACTTTCATTTAAAGAAATGTAAATTACTATTTACTGAGAAATGGAGCTACACACGTCCAGGATCCCTTTAGTAAACAGTATCTGGATGAGCAGACCAAGTATTTAAATTGGATGAAGTCATAAAGTAGGGATGCATGATATTATCGGCATGGTATTGGCCGATATAAGCGATAAAGTTAAATATCGAACATCAGCTATTCCATCATTTTCAGCCCCTTTTTGACATCTGAATTTGGTAACAGGCCAAATTGACAAAGACCATGCAGAATAATGTAGTATTTTAATTCCACAGTACCGGTACATAAAGCTATGTAGTCTCTGTAAGTAGGTCTAGAAAAAAAAAAAACATTGGTATTGGTTATCAGCCAAATAAGTTTTAACATGTTGGCATATCCAATATCGGACCAAAATCCAATATCGTACATTCCTACTACAGTATAAAGTTACTGTATTATTTTCAGAATAATTGTAGCTTTGTACATACTGGTTTGTGCATTATCATTACATGAACAGGTGTTAATTGTAAGCTGTATCTGCAAAGGAAACCCTGATGTGTTTTTATTCGTAGAGCAGAAACTCTGTAATGTTCGTCGACACTAAAACTCATCTGCACCCTGAAAATCACAAGCAGTTCCTCTTTGAGCTTATATAAACACACATTTAGTTTGAGACCAACAGAACTGTATGACACTGCTGTGTTTTGTTGTTGAGGTTGAATAAAATCACAAATAGAAATTTTCCCCTGCACAGTTTGGAGAATATGTCTCTCTGAGGTACAATCAGTGCTGTTTGTCCGACTTTAGAAGAAAGACGACAGTAATTCATAACTCCTTTGATCACAGCATGTGACATCATACAACAGCTAAAATACTTTGAATATGGCCGCCTAATCTTAATCTTTCTATGTGAAAGGAGTCCCACTTTGGTCTTACTTCTGTCAGCTTTATGTTTATGCTCATCTTGTGAGACCTTACACATTGAAGTGTATTAAATTTGATCTCCACCATGAAGAAGATATTTCCTGGCTAGTCTTGTTGTACCTGGTTGTTTTAAACCCAGGTGTAATGAGATTACCCTCAGTTGTGTTATTAAAGGTTGTTTTTTCCCTGGTTGTAGCAAACAGAACTCAAATAATGCACAGTGTTGTTTCATCTGAGACAGCAAGACGCTCCAGTTCCCTCTAAATATGCCCCCTCGCCGTCCTGCCTTATCCTCTCTTGCAGAGCACATGGTAAGCAAAGTAAACACTTTTACGATTCCTCAACTTCCTGTAAAGAAGAATCACTTCATGGCTTTGATGCAGTCCATGATTGAGTACTTCAAATCAAAGACTGGGAGTTTAGTAACGACAGACAAGAGGAGCCGTTTGTGCTCCTTAAAGTCTTCTGAAGGTGCAGCCGCCAACATGGCTAGTTCAATATTTCAGAGTATTTGCATCATAATGCATAATAAAATGTGTTTTTAGTGTTATTTTACTGATTTTTTTAATAACCACAGGAGAGTGGTCTCACATGCTAAGGGCTGGGTGATACGACGTATGACTCTCCGTCAGTCAGTTGAACTCTGCCCTCATGATCAGTCCCAGCTCAGACTCAGGAGCCACGAAGGGGAGATCCTGGGCTTTGTGCAGCGAAGCGCCGTCGCTCCTGCTTTACTGACGGAGCAGTGAGAAGACCAGCATTCGGGCTTATACGTGACATTTCAGCACAAACACATTTACACACTTACTCTGACACAAGGCGGACTCTCACAGAAACACTCAACCGCCCTCGGGCCTTCTCCTGACCTGGCGCTCGTGTGTAAAATGTGGTCTTTTCTGTAAACAAGTCAAAGGAGCACTCTAATATTTAGCCTTTAATAGGGGTTCTTTGTATTTGCTGACTTATTTTAAAGCCCCGCCCATCACCTGGCCGTGCCCCGGCGCCCCTACCTGTGGGAGTGTCTGCACCTTTACCTGCTGACCTCGTTCAAAATGTCCGTTTGTCTCCCAGACTGTGCTGCTTGTTTTACAGATCCCTCTCACACTGCTGCGAGAGGTTAACATTACTAGTAATGGAGGTAAATCTTACAAACTTATGCGTTTTGTTTTCTATCTCTCCTACTTTTTGCTCCGCCCTCCCTGTTCCTGCGTATTTGCCTCTCCCTGTCAGTACCAGGAGTTTCCTCTCGCTCAGTGTGTGTCATGCTCTTCTTCCAGATGTTTGTTACTTCAGCTCCACTTGTTTCTGTCACTACAGTACTTTCCTGACTTGGAGTTGTGTAATTGTGCATAAAGGGCCCCAGCAACGTCCTGTTTATTAAAAAAGTCTGATCAGGTCTATTCCAGGTGATGTTTTATGTCAGTTTAAATGTTTTAGGGAATAAGAAGGTTTATCTGTTACTGTGTAACCAGACTTATCCATATGCAAAGTAAATATTGAACACGTGTAAGTTTAGTGTTGTTTGGTTGATCGTCAGTGTTTGGGAGGTTTGTACTTGACACAGATCATATGTGGTGCACCTCCCAGATATATTTTTATCAGAACATCACTTTGTGTTTTTTATACCTGTAAAATATTTGAAGTGTAAAGTAGAAATAGAAATGTAAAAATAGACGTGTGACCATTTGTTTTTAAATGCTTTGTGATCATAAAAGTAGCTTTTTAATCATTTTAATATCCCTTTTTATCTCACAACTTTTACAGGATGCATAGATCTGTTGTATCTACGTTTTATCTGTAAATCTGTTACCATGCTTTATGTTATTATTATTATTTTGTATTTATTTAAAAATCAGTCTAACAAAACGGCCTGCTAATCAGAAAGACGTTGTCTTTACGTCTCTCCAGGTTACGACACCAGGCACACAAAGAGCTGTATGCATACAAACAAGTAAGAACACGCACATGCGCGTGCACATTTTCTTGTAAACATACTTTGTGGAGACTTTGTATTGACTTCCATTCATTTCTATAGCCTAACCCTGACCCTTACCCTTAAACCTAACCCCCCAGTGAGACTGATCCTTATGGGGACCTGGCTTTGGTCCCCATAAGGATCAGTTGGTCCCCACAATGCATGCTTTTTTGTCAAATGGGTCCCTACAAGGTCCTGAAACAAAGTTGCACACACACACTGACGGCATATTTCAACATGTTTTCTTTTGTTACGTTAAGCGTCCGTCTCATTTCTCTTTTTGCATCTTTCAGGTCATTCAGAAGGAAAAAGTCAAAGAGTTAAACTTGCATGAGGTAAGTTTTCATCTCTTTGACGTTTGCAGATAAAAACGTGCCGTTGTTTTTGATTCCAAAACGTTAGGACCTTATCTGATCTCTTCAGCAATGGCTCAGCCACTTCGTTTACTCAGATGTGTCGTCACGTGCACACCCGTGGTGTGCTGAACCCTGAGATAATCCAGAATCAAGCCTCATCAGCCAACATCCTTCAGTAACGTGACTCGTTGTCATGGAAACTATCATCCTGTCCTTAACTCACTGGCTTGAATAATTCTGGTCCACGGCAGCCCTGGAGGACCTTCAGGACTTTGAACGTGCACGGTTTGACAGCACTGCTGGCACTCCCCACCGTCTCATGCGTGTTCAGGCCTTTCGTGTTTATTTAGTTAGAAACTGAGAGAAAGCAACATGCGGCCTCATGTGAGTGAGGTCTGCAGGAATGTGAACGATGTGTGAAAAATAAGGCGCTCCGTCGTGGTTGGATGACCCACTTTTATCCTGGAGGTCCGTGTTTGGTCACGTTTGTGTTTGAGTGGAACGTGCGGAGGAAGAGCTCATTCATTTGACCTTTATTTCTACAGGTTATTCTCATTGAGCCCCGAGGACTCATTTACAAGAGAGACCTGTTTTAAACAAACACAGATGAGGTACAGACAACAATAGACAACCAGCTCTGTCTGTTCTGTTTGCTCACAGATTTCACTTCAGCTCTCCTGGAAGACGAACCTGTGCGTTAACTGATCTACAGCTCAAACGAAGCAAATGATCACTTTCTTCTGATTTCTGCTATCTTATCATTTATCTGTTGGGGTAAAACAAACATTTTTGTTTTCTTCCTGTACCTACTGACCTTTCCTCCAAACCTCTAATACATAGTTCCCAGACACGCCCCCAGTATTGCGCAAACCGGTTTTCGCACCACATCTAAAGGCAGAAGAAGGCAAGATGGCGAACTAGCAGAGCAAATTATACGGACAATAACACGAGCTACCACAGCTTCACCAAGGAACAAGAGCAAACTGGCAGTGGTCGAGTTAAATGAGTTTGAGAAAGAAATCATGGCAGACGAATCAGACAACTTGTCACAAAGTAGTTACTCCGATATCATTAATTATTTAATTAATACAAGGAGCGAGCGCAGACCGGCTTCACAGCACACCGGCTTTACAGCTTTAAATCCAAAAAAGATGTGTAAACTGTCTCAATCAGATCTAACCAGCTAAAAAAGGTTTAACTAAAATAACACACAGCCAACAAACAGTCCAAGCTGAACACAGACCAGAACCAGCACTTTTGAGTCTTACCGTGTTGGAAGTTAGCATGTTGTTAGCATCTGGAGCGTGGCTCGCCGGAGCTCAGGTCGGACGGCGTGCATCCGCTGAGGCGGCCGCGGAGGCACGTCCACGTCCCATGGGACCGACGCGTCGCCCGCACGACTTGGCTCCCGTCCTCCTTCTCCAACTGGGACGGTCTGGTGGACCGTGAGGAGCAGAGGAGGCCATTGTCGCGTTAGCGAGATGCTAAGCTAACAGCATGCAAGACGGTTTGCTAAATAATGAAAAAAAAAAAAACCAGCTCTAACACACAGACAGTTGTACTCTAACATTGTTCTGACATAGTTTCACAAAATGATTTATGTAGAATATTTTGTTTACCGGCCAAAAGTACGACGTCTTCCAGAGCAGATCAAAGCCAGACTCAGAGCAGGAGGGGCTGTTGTCCAGTTTCTCCGATGAGATAAATCCTTCCCGTTTACTTTTTTTTTGATGAAGTGAAACCTGCGCGTTGCCCAAACGTCTACCCGACTGGAACACCGACTGACACAACACGAAGTAACCATTGCAATTAATTAGAAATTAACAAAAAAAACAACGTGAAAAATGGACATCTATCAGAACGCGCTCCAACTGCAGCATAGCCTACATGTGGGAGGGTCAAAAAGGACAACCCACAGATGTGACGTCACATGGGAACTATGTATAAGATAATTGCCATTTAGAGGATTTATTTTACAGAATATGACAAACGGTCAGAATAACAGGAAAGGTGCAGTGTTTACACATGCCAATAAATTCAAAGAAACTTAGATTATATTTATTTTTAGTCAACACAGTACTAATGTTTCACCCTAGGTAGAACTCAGAAACATATTGTTTTTTGTTTTGTGTTTCTTTCCTTTATTTATACACGTTAATCCCATTCAGCCTCGAGGACTCATTTACAAGAGCGACCATCCAAAGAGTGATGACAACAGTAAACAACAAAGACAATCATAAAAGATGTGTACAAATTTTAAAAAAATTTAAACAAGTGAAAATAAAATGGTAATTAAAAGGAAAGGTAGCAACAACAAAAAAACAGCTACAGTAGTTGTAAAGCGGTGTAGAAAACTAAAAACATGAACATATCTGCATTGGTTTTTACCAGGAACTTAACAGATGTTTAAAGTCACTTGGAGAGGTCAAGGTCGAGAGCTTCAGATCTTTTTCCAGGATATTCCAGGAAACAGGAGCGGAGTAGGAGAAGAAACTTTTGCCTAGTTCAGTCCTCACTAAGAGAACACTGCGGGTAATCATGTCCTGAGAGCGCTAGTTGTAGCTGCACTCACACAGAGACGTGGAGATGTATGAAGGCAGCAGATCAAGAAGAGATTTAAAGATGAAAATGTACCAGTGGAAGAGTCTGCGTGAGGTTAATGATGTCCAGTTAACCAGTGAATACAGGGTGCAGTGGTGGGTACGATAATCACAGCCAGTTATGAATCTTAGTGCACCATGATAGACAACAACCAACATCTGCAGGGTGCTTGTAGGAGCATTCATGTAGATGTCACCGTAATCGATGGAGTGAAGGAAAGTCACAGATACAAAGCGTTTCCTAGCATTCAGGGTTAGACATGATCTGTTTCTGAAAAAGAAACCCAGTTTAACTTTCAGTTTCTTAACTAGGTTTTCCACGTGGAGTTTAAAAGAGAGATGTGAATCGACCAGGATACCCAAATATTTATAGGAATCAACAAACTCAATAGGGACACCATTTGAGGATAAAATCAGAGGAAGAACTGCTGGGACCGACTTCCTATTTGAAAAAAAGCATCCCTTTGGTTTTATCAGCATTTAGGACAAGTTTGAGACGGAACAAATCTGACTGGATGATGTTACAAGCGGATTGCAAAAACTGAAAAGCCTTAGCAACTGTTTTAGCTCAGCCTTTCTATCTCAGCTTTCATGCGTCTTGGCACTCCATCCATCTTCCTCCAGAGGTTTTTAACAGGGTTCAGGTGTGGAACTTGAACCAGCCATGACTATGTCTCGATCCGATGGTCCTTTATCCACACCCGACACCTGATACTCACTGGATCTCTGACAGTAAAGACAAAACTGAACCCCCAAACCCTTTAGGCATGCTCAATATTGCTCAATATTGCACAATCTTATTGATTTGTCTTTGAAAAGGCTGTAGATCCTGATTTAATCCAGTTTTCACAAGGTCATAATCTCTTGAGGTTCTGTTTGTGTGTTCAGCCCCATCTTGTCTGCTTCTCCAGTTTTTGGGGACATTTCAGTGAAGTTTGGAGGAATGGGAAGGACAAAATGTTTTGGTCGGCTCTCCAGGGTGTCAGGTTTCAGTTGTGAGTATGGCACCATGGACAACGTTAAAAAGAAACGGTGATCTATTCCCAAAATAAAGAGGGCACAGCAGACATCCTCACAAAGAGCTGCTGTGTTCAGAACCCCCCAGGAGAGAAGGCTGAAAGCTCCCTGCTGTCGCCCACAAATCTGTGGCTGAAGACGAGATTGTTGCAGCCAAAATCCGTGCGTCAAACGAACAAGTCCTCGTCAGAACTTGTGATCTCATCCAGCCTGTAGAAGGGCGGTGCTTTCTGTGGCATCAGGACCTTCTGAACGTCACAACAGAACAAGTCAGGGACAACTGACCTGGTTCTGAAAGCCGTGCATTAAATGTTTACAAAGTGAATTTACAAGCTGGATTCCAAAAAAGTTGGGACACTAAACAAGTTGTGAATAAAAACTGAATGCAATGATGTGGAGGTGCCAACATCTAATAGTTTATTCAGAATAGAACACAAATCACAGATCAAAAGTTTAAACTGAGAGAATGTATCATTTTAAGGGAAAAATATGTTGTTTCAAAATTTCATGGCATCAACAAATCCCCAAAAAGTTGGGACAAGTCCATTTTTACCACTGTGTGGCATCCCCCCTTCTTCTTACAACACTCAACAGACGTCTGGGGACAGAGGAGACCAGTTTCTCAAGTTTAGAAATAGGAATGCTCTCCCATTCATGTCTAATACAGGCCTCTAACTGTTCAATCATCTTGGGCCTTCTTTGTCACACCTTCCTCTTTATGATGCGCCAAATGTTCTCTATAGGTGAAAGATCTGGACTGCAGGCTGGACATTTCAGTACCTGGATCCTTCTCCTACGTAGCCATGATGTTGTGATTGCTGCAGAATGTGGTCTGGCATTATCTTGTTGAAAAATGCAGGGTCTTCCCTGAAAGAGATGACGTCTAGATGGAGCATATGTTGTTCTAGAACCTGAACATAGTTCTCTGCATTAATGGTGCCTTTCCAGACATGCAAGCTGCCCATGCCACAAGCGCTCATGCAACCCCATACCATCAGTGATGCAGGCTTCTGAACGGAGCGTTGATAACAACTTGGGCTATCCTTGTCCTCTCTGGTCCGGATGACATGGCGTCCCAGTGTTCCATAAAGAACTTCAAATCGTGACTCATCTGACCACAGAACAGTCTTCCATTTTGCCACACTCCATTTTAAATGACCCCTGGCCCAGTGCAAACGTCTGAGCTTGTGGAGCTTGCTTAGAAATGGCTTCCTCTTTGCACTGTAGAGTTTCAGCTGGCAACGACGGATGGCACGGTGGATTGTGTTCACTGACGATGCTTTCTGGAAGTATTCCTGAGCCCATTCTGTTATTTCCTTGACAATGGCATTCCTGTTTGAGGTGCAGTGACATTTAAGGGCCCGGAGATCACGAGCATCCAGTAGAGTTTTATGGCCTTGACCCTTATGCCGGTTACCCACTGGACCCGTGTCGGGCGGCGGAAGCGGCCGGTTTACATGCAAAGTCTATGTGGAGACGCGTCGAGGCGCGGCGTATCGTGAAGCGGTGCGTTTTGAGTGTTTGAAGCGGCGCGGCGGCACGCGGCAGTTCCTTTCCGCGCACGCGCGCGTCCGAAGAAACCTACGCTTTGAGCAGCGTCAGATCGAAAAGTTGATATTTTGTGGCTCGACGTTGCTCGACGCATCGCAACAACCAATCGGGAGAGCCTCTGCTATGTGATTACACAACGACAACGGGACTTTTTTTGGACTTTTTAAACTTACCCCATCGAGCCTCCATGAATTGGAACCAGACTCCGGTAAGAAACTTGGAATTTTTACAGTTGCTGCTGTCCGCTCCAGCGTACGATCACCCCAAACATAAAAAAAACGTTTTAATCTCAACAAAGACTGTCGGAGCTGCAGTTCGGCTCGTAGAAAACCCACTCCAGTAGGAACGGGGGTCACGTGCTGCTGATTTTATCTGCCAGCAGCATGAAAACACAACTGACCCGGAAAACGAGCTAGACTCCCTCCTCTGCCTCCCCCCAGTGCGCGTCATCAGACGCGTCTCAGTGTCTCCCAGTGTGACCGTGACAAGCGGCCAAAAGGGGGCGGCAGGAGCGTTCTGACAATTTAGGTGGGTACCCGGCATTACGCACAGCGATTGTTCCAGATTCTCTGAATCTTTTGATGATGTTATGCACGGTTGATGATGATAACTTAAAAGTCTTTGCTATTTTACGCTGGGTAACACCATTCTGGTATTGCTGCACTATCTTTCTGTGCAACAATGGTGGAATTGGTGATCCTCTTACCATCTTGGCTTCTGAGAGACACTGACACTCTGAGAAGCTCTTTTTATACCCAATCATGTTGTCAATTGACCTAATTAGTTAGCACTTTGAGATTTTTATTAATGAAAAGTGCGGTATAAATTGAATTCATTATTATTATTATTATTATAGTGTTAATTGGTCTTCCAGCTGTTCGTTATATGCTCAATTTCTTTTTTCCAGCCACTTATTGCTACTTGTCCCAATTTTGGGGGGATTTGTTGACACTATGAAAGTTTGAATCAACATATTTTTCCTTTAAATTTTTACATTTACCGGTACTCAGATTAAACTTTTGATCAGTCATCTATGTTCTATTACAAATAAAATATTTACATTTGCCATCTCCACATCATTGCATTCAGTTTTTATTCACAATTTGTTTAGTGTCCCAACTTTTTTGGAATCCGGTTTGTATTTGTGTTCCACCTCCTCAGTTTAGTCCTGTGAGTGGAGCGTGACACATCCTAAAAACAAAGGATGATAAAAACAGCTCTTTTCTGTTAAATAACAAACGATGGCCGCCACAGGAGTTGCATAACTGCACACAGTCGGTCAGTCACTCTGCAGGTGTTTTTTTGACCTGGATTGTTGATTTGGACCACAGCTGGTTCTGTTTGCGAAGCAGACATTGGCTGGGTCGTTTCCAGGCCATGGACACAAAACTGAGACCAGCACGAACAGAGCCAGAACCACAGCAGCACATTGAGAGCTGCTGCCTGTCTGAAGAACCACCCTGCTCTGTTTCCAGATCTGTGCCGTGTGCCTGGAGGAGTTCAAACAGAAGGACGAGCTGGGGATCTGCCCCTGCAAACATGCCTTCCATCGCAAGTAAGGCCACTGGACTGGTGAAACGTGCACGTATTTCATACACACTAACACTGAGCTGCATGGATTCACTTCATCTTCATCAAGTGTTTGTGATGTGAAATAACCTGATGGATTACTTGAGCCAACTTTAACCCCCTCCCTCCCCCACGTCTATTTCAACCCACTTGTTTACATCATCTGAGACCTCATTTCCCCCCAGCTGCCCCGAGTGATGAACATGTACAGGTGCATGTGAAGGAATGGGATTATCGTGAAAGGGTTCAATATTTCTTGTCAGTCTCTTCAGAAAGTGAAACTCGTATGTTAATTACACAGTTAAATATTTTGTCTTTATTTCTTGTATTTTTGATGATTATTGTTTAGAAATAATGAAATAAACAAAATCAACTGAGAATATTCCACAGCCAGCTTTTGGTACTTTGTCAGTGTGAGTCCTGCTAGAAAATAAAATCAGTATCTCCATAAAGCTCGTCGGCAGAAGAAGCATGACGTCTCTAAAATGTCCTGCTAGATGCTGCGTGGACTGGATTTCAGGAGTGGACCAACACCAGACATGGACCCAAACCATCAGTGACTGTGGAAACTTCTCAGCAACATGTATGCTTTGTACCACTGCAAACCACATTTACCCTTGGGTATAAATAAAGTAACCTGGGGCCTCATGTACAAAGACTTGCGTAGATTTCTTACTGAAAAGTCACGTACGGACAAATCCAGAAAAGTGTCCACGCACAAAAAAATCCAGATTTATCAAACTGTGCGTACACCGGAATCCACGCACATTCCTTATGTACAACACAATCAACGTGGAATTCAGCGCACATGAGAGAGTGGCCGACTCCGCCCTTGACACGCCTCCGTATGAATATGCAAAGTCATTCAAATATGCCATGCACGACAGGAATGTCGTCTCTGCTCCATTGCAAACCATGTCGGAACGTGGAAAAAAGAGGAACTTCACGGACTGTGAACAGAAATCACTTCTGAGTGAGGCAGAGAAGCACGGAAAAAGGCTTCATTCGGCACGCACAGTGCAAAACAAACCATCCACTTTTAAATAAGAAGTTGACCAAGCTGATCTAACATGCCTGTATAGCTTAGTGGCGAACGCGCCCGCCCTTCGTCCCAAAGGTCGTGAGATCGACTCCCGCTTGGTACAATGTTTTTTTTTTTTCATTCCAGATTTAAAGACCACAGGAAAACTATTGAATGAAACAACAAGAAATAGAACAATACATGAAATGAAAGGAAGCAGACGATTTATTGTTTTGTAAATAGTTTTCATGTGTATTTCAATCTGGAACGAAAAAAAAAAGAAAAACGTTGTACCATGCGGGAGTCGATCTCACGACCTTTGGAACTAAAGGCAAGCGCTTTACCCACTGACCTAAACGTAGGCGTGTTAATACACCTTGGTTAACTTCTTATCTAAAGAAATTACATCTCATTGTTGTCAATATTGTTGCCACTATCTGGCGCATGCTTTTATATCCACTCATCTAATTGCGTCCATGTGGATGTAATAATCGTTAATCATGTGTGTTTGGTGGGATTTATGATTGTTTTCACATCGTGGACACGGTTTCACAGATCACCTGTAAGTGTCGCCAAAGGAACAATAACCACAGAAACGTGCGTACGCCAACAGGGGAGCAGCCGTGGATTTCTACGTGGATGCGCAGATATTCCCGTTCATATCAGATTTGATACATACGCCACTTTGCGTGGAAAGTGACGTGCGCAATGTTTTTGTGCGCACGCATGGTTGATACATGAGGCCCCTGAACCTGAACCTGAACATGGATTCTGGATCTCTCCACTTCCTCCAGACTCCAGAAATGACGTGAAAATGTAACTTTAATCTGAAAAGAGGACATTGGACCACTGAGCAACAGTCCAGTTCTTTGTCTCCTCAGCAGGTAAGACGCTTCTGACATTGTCTCTGGTTCTGGAGTGACTGGACTTGAAGAATGAGACATTTACAGCTCATGTCCAGGAGTTGATGAGCTGATCAGGGTGAGACACCACGAGGTTACAATATTCAACCTCTTCATAATTTTCTTATTTTTTCCATTTTCTCTAAGTTAAGATCATCAAAATGACAAGAAATGGTCTGAAATGTTTCACTCTGTGTAAAATGAATCTACATGAAATATGAGTTTCACTTTCTGAAGTTATTGACAAGAAACATTGAACTTTTCCACAATATTCTCATATTTTCAGATGCACGTCACATCAATGTGTTTTTAGTGAAAACACTTTTTTTAAATCACAGTGTTTTCAGATTCTTCCCAAACTAAAACTCGCTGTGTTCTGTTTCTGTCCAGGTGTCTCATCAAGTGGCTGGAGGTGAGGAAAGTGTGCCCGCTGTGCAACATGCCCGTCCTGCAGCTCGCCCAGCAGGCGGGGGGCTCCGACCCCCCTCAGCCCGTCCAGCAGCCCCTGCCTGGCATCGAGAATGTGGTGTAGCGTCACGCCACACACACGCACCAGACACGCAACACTCCACCTTTAAAGGAACTGAGTGAGGAGGAAGTGGCGGCTGCTTCAGGTGTTTTATGGACAATGAAGACGAGCTGATCCACACGTTTGGTCCGGGTTTTTTTAACAACCAAAGCTCTTCTCTGGGGGACTCCGGTAAAAAAAAAAGACCCAGAAGGAACCCCAGGAGCCGAGAACGTCAACACTAAATTATTTTCTCTTCAAACGAGCACTTTAGAAGAATCTGCTCTCGGCTTGGTCCCAGGCTCGTTTTGATCTTTTGTATTTCAGTGACTTGCAGTTTCCAGTTTGAACTGGTTCCTTTTGGGGTTGTAGCCTTCACGTGAGGTGCGCGTCGGGGCTGTGGACAGACGTTGCAGAACATCTGGAACGTGTTTTAAGAACAGAAGAAGTGATCAATGACCGTTTTTAATTCAGCACTTGTCGAACATCAGACCTAAACTCTCCTGGGAGCAGACAGCTGTTGTCTCCAGATGCTGAACCAGAACCAGAACCAACGCCGGCCCGGTTCCAACAGCGAACATGTCCGAGGCGGTGCTCTGCTGCTGCTTTTGAACTCATCAATGTGCTTCAGATTAAAAACCACCTTTGATTGAACGGTGAAGGTCATGTGACCCATCGTGAACAAACGGACCGGACCGACTTCAGGAACAAATCTGATCAAACTCCTTTCAAACTGACCAGTTCTTTGTTACTGTTTCTCTTCATGCATCAGAACTTCTTGGCTTATTGGATCAGAACCGTAGGTGTTTGTGTTCAGCAGAAGGCTGCAGAACTCTGTGCTCAGCAGGTCGGACCCAAACGTTTCCATTCATGCAGCCTGGGGGCCGGCTCGGCTCCGTTCAGCCCGTGTTCTGGTGCTTTCGCCTCGTTCTGTTCGCCACACGCTGCTTTTGTTTGGTTTGGTTAGCTGCGCTGTTGCTGCTCTGAAGGGCAGCAGAGAACGCTGCTCGCTCGTTTCTGGACACGGTTCTAACATCGCATGGACTGAACGTGTTCTCGAGGTTCAATCTGACGAGCCACACTCGGAACAAATGTTTGGTTCTGTCAGCCCCACGTCATCGGACGCAGAACTGATTTAATAAAAAAAAAAGGCGTTCAATACAGAAACCACTGGACTTTATTTGTAACAGAAGACGTTTGAGGAAGCTCCTCGGATGAGAAGCGAAACGTCTTCTGTTACAAATAAAGTCCAGTTGTTTCTGTATTGAACGCCTTTTTGATTTTATCATGTCCTGGATGACTGAGAATCTTCAACTGATTTAATGCTCCTTCAACCCTCGTCTTTAATGAAGACTTTCTACAGATGTTTCACAGAGATGGACGGAGAGGAGATGGACACATTTCATCATGTTTAAACACACGTTTCCCATCCAAATCACCACGGTAACGTTCGTTTTTACGAGCTGCAAAAGGGTCATTACTGATTTATACTCAACAATATTAAAAATGGTATGTTCAAGCATCTTTATTGTCATTCACATGACGTGGTACATGAGATTAAAGTATAAAAAGAAACGGTACAGAAGGATCTAAGATATACACTAAACACTAATGATGTAAAATAATACGGTGTATTAAAACAGCAGCCTGAACATGAGTCTGTAGTGAGCAGAATGTTATGAATACAGCAGCTTAAAGGCAAGAGATCAGCAGCATGGATAATCAGCAGCACAGATAAAGTGACGTATCAATTAAAATGTCATCACAGTGATTGTCCTGGTTAGAGATTCATGAGTCTAACAGCCTCAGGGTAGAAGCTGTTCCTCAGTCTAGTGGTTCTTAATGCTCCTCAACCTCCTTCCTGAGGGGAGCGGGGCAAAGTGTGTGTGTGCTGGGTGAGTGGGGTCCTTCATGATGCAGGTGGCCCTCTTCCTGCATCTGGAGGTGTCTGTGATGGTGGGGAGGCTGACTCCAACAGACTTCACTCTCTGCAGCTGTGCAGCTCCCGTGCGCTGATTTGTGGGAAACGTGTTCAAAGTTTTACATCTGATGAGATGACGATGATCGTGTCGTTAACGTTCACCAGTGATCATCATCGGCGCACGTTTTCCTCGCGGCGGTGTTTTTTTAACGCGGTGCTGCTTCAACGCGTGTCAGAGCGCGGTGGCGCTCAGTCCTCAGCCGTCAGTTCTTGAACGAGGTCCGGTTTGACTCATTTTAAAGCAGCTCTGCTCCAACGTCGGCCATCTTTGTTAGCAGTAAACTGCCACCGCTGCTCTGATCAGTGCCATGTTCTGTAGACTGAGACTTTTCATGAGTCTGTCTCCTGCAGTCTGAGGACATGGTCCCCCCAGAACCACACGAGGCCCAACTTAACACTTTGTCAGCAGCCGACTCGCTCACGAAGGGAAACATTCACCATCACTGTAGTTCAAGGCAGCGCCGCTCACTTGTAGATGTCAAACACTGTTGGGCCTTCTTTAGTAGTCTGTTGGTGGACATTTGTTCACACCAGCTTCCTTGTCCTCCCATGCCGTCGTGATCCCACTGAGGGAAGTGCCAAATGAACATGAAAAGTTCTGATTCACTGAGCCGCTGAAGGAGGGTTGAGTGCGAGGTTTAAAACAACCGAGCCGCTCGTCCCAACGTCTTCCATTATAAATACACTCATGCTTCTCATGAAATACTGATTACTCAGAGATGACGGGCCGAGCCGTCACAGCAAATGGTTTCCTACGACTTTCTGAGAAATCAGCTCGCTTTGAGCAAGCAGGACATCTGTGATGTTAATAAGGTCAACCTTCATCTTGTTTGTGTCTTATTTATTCCACTGAAGCTCTTTTAATCTTAATAATACTGTAATAATAATTTTTTGTCCAAACACGCCCCCTCCCTCTTTAAAACACTGATTATGTTTGTGAACGTTCACAGACGATGTTTGTAAAACTAAAAATTCTGCAGCAGAATATTTGTAGAGACAATTTTCTGTACAGTATTTGTAAGCTCTATTTTTGTAAATGCTTTTTTTCCCTTTTTTAAAATAAAATATGCTTTTTTTTTCTTTATTTTGCTAATTTTTTTGTTTACTTATTTTAAGAAACCTTTGCATGTCACTGACTTGAACTGTAAATAAAGTTTCCAAGTTTGGGAAAGACGTCTTGTTTTTGTTGTTGCATGAACAACTTTGTTTCAAATGTGAAAAATGTACATTTAACTCATTTTAGTGACATTAAACAAGGTTTGTAAACTTACATGGAGCATAAATCAGTTTTGTATCAGTTCAGATGATGCCCCTTTTATCAGTAAATTGACTTGAGATTTTATAAAGGCACATATTTAAATACTGCACTTTTTTAGTTGACTTCAGTTTAAATAAAACCTTTGATTAAATGCCAAACAATAAAACATTTAAATAAAACCAGAACAGTTTTTTCTCTGCTTACATTTGTTGTATTTTTAGTGTTCAAAACAAATCTAGTAATAAAGTGAATTAATCACGTCTCACTGACCTTAAATCTAGAATATATTTTTAAAGCAGTGTGTGTAGCTGCTTGTTTATTTATTCTTTGTTAGTGTGACTAGCAGGTTTGTGAACCACGGATCAGAACCTCTGCTGGTCGCTGTCTCTGTGAAACCATTTTATTTTGAACTCATTTGAGTCAAAATCTGTTTAAATCAGACGTCAAATAAAATAATCTGGTCCAACATCGCCACCTTGTGGTTGAATAAAGCAGTTCAAATGTTTTTATTTTCCATGTTTTTTTTCATTCAACCTTTATTTAGTCAGGTAAATCTTTTGAACCTCATGGGCTCATTTACGAAAGCGACCTGCTAAAACTAAAGAACTGTAGTTCATACAGTTCTCAGCAGTGTTTTAGATTAAAAACATTTATTTTGACATCTTTGACTCAGGCAGATCACAAACATGTGATCCAAGGCCTCGAGCAGTTTTTTTCATTATCTGAGCTGATGTGAACAACAACCTGGAGCTTAATGCCCAGAAGACAGTGGAGATGATAGTGGACTTCAGGAGTCACAGCCCCCCTCGCCCTTAACGATGCCTCCATCATCACTGTGGACTGTTATCAGTTTCTCTGCACCACCATCACCCAGGACCTCAAGTGGGAGCTGAACATCAGCTCCCTCATCAAGAAGGCTCAGCAGAGGATGTACTTCCTGCGACAGCTGAAGAAAGCCAAGCTGATGGTGCAGTTCTACACGGCCACCATCGAGTCCATCCTCTGCTCCTCCATCAGTGTGGTCCATCCTCTGCTCCTCCATCAGTGTGGTCCATCCTCTGCTCCTCCATCAGTGTGGTCCATCCTCTGCTCCTCCATCAGTGTGGTCCATCCTCTGCTCCTCCATCAGTGTGGTCCATCCTCTGCTCCTCCATCAGTGTGGTCCATCCTCTGCTCCTCCATCAGTGTGGTCCATCCTCTGCTCCTCCATCAGTGTGGTCCATCCTCTGCTCCTCCATCAGTGTGGTCCATCCTCTGCTCCTCCATCAGTGTGGTACACCGGGGCCACTGCCAGACAGAGACTGCAGTGCATTGTGTGCTCTGCTGTGAAGGTAATCAGCTGTAGCCTCCCATCTCTCCATGACCTGTACGTCTCCAGGACTGTGAGGTGAGCAGGTCAGATTACAGCTGACTCTTCTCACCCTGCGTATGAACTCTTTAAACCACTCCCCTTGAGCAGGAGGGTTCGGTCCATTCAGACCAGAACCTCCCGCCATAAGAAGTTTCTTCATCTGCCGTCGGACTCTTGAACATTCATAATCCTGTTACTGTATAACTCTGCTTTTTAACTGCACTACTCCATTTGCATTTTTATAAATATTTTGTTGGATTGGTGTGTAGTACATACATTTTTCTTTTATATTTTCTTTGCACCTTTATGCCGAAGCAAGTTGCTAGTCTGAATCCTGTTCATTGACAATGGCAATAATAAACTGACTCTTGATTGAAAACAGACAGGAAGTCTCCGTCAGGACAGATCTAAGCAGAACGACATGGTTTTATTCAGAGGTTCATTATTATTTCAGTCCGAGTCTGGTCTGCCTTCTGTTATTTAAATTATTTCACTAAATGTTTTACAATCAAATACTGTATTTATTTTTCTTAAAAAACATCTTGGTTGTTTTTAGAAAACTCAGTGAAACGTCCAGGAAGCATCCAAACCTCAACCAGGAAGTGTTTCATTGATTTATTGTCACATGACCTTTAGGTTAAGTTGTGCTCAGAGTCCTTGTGTGGTTTTTTGGTTTTCACGTTCTGCTTCTGAGACTTCTGCAGCAGAGCCAGCGTGTCTCGCTTCTCGATTTTCCTGAGATGTTTCTTCTTCATCCTCTTGATCTTCGTCGTGTTCCGGATCTGAAACAGAGGAGACGAGTTCAGAGAGACAAGTTAAAACATTTCCTCATCAAACTAATAAACAATGGCGATGTTAAAAGGTTCTGGAGGTGTTAAAGGTTCTGGCGTACCACTTGGACGATCTCTGCTTTGCGTTCGTTCTCTGCACGGCGTTTCAGGTTCTCCTCTCTTCTTTTCCTCAGTTCCTGAGAGCACAAACGCAAGCCAGGTTAGAAGTGGACCTTCATGGACGTCACAGAGGTCCAGAACATCTGGGTCAGACCTAACCCACATCTAGAACATCTGGGTCAGACCTAACCCACATCTAGAACATCTGGCTCAGACCTAACCCACATCTAGAACATCTGGGTCAGACCTAACCCACATCTAGAACATCTGGGTCAGACCTAACCCACATCTAGAACATCTGGGTCAGACCTAACCCACATCTAGAACATCTGGGTCAGACCTAACCCACATCTAGAACATCTGGGTCAGACCTAACCCACATCTAGAACATCTGGGTCAGACCTAACCCACATCTAGAACATCTGGGTCAGACCTAACCCACATCTAGAACATCTGGGTCAGACCTAACCCACATCTAGAACATCTGGGTCAGACCTAACCCACATCTAGAACATCTGGGTCAGACCTAACCCACATCTAGAACATCTGGGTCAGACCTAACCCACATCTAGAACATCTGGGTCAGACCTAACCCACATCTAGAACATCTGGGTCAGACCTAACCCACATCTAGAACATCTGGGTCAGACCTAACCCACATCTAGAACATCTGGGTCAGACCTAACCCACATCTAGAACATCTGGGTCAGACCTAACCCAGAGATCTAGAACATCTGGGTCAGACCTAACCCAGAGATCTAGAACATCTGGGTCAGACCTAACCCAGATCTAGAACATCTGGGTCAGACCTAACCCAGAGATCTAGAACATCTGGGTCAGACCTAACCCACATCTAGAACATCTGGGTCAGACCTAACCCAGAGATCTAGAACATCTGGGTCAGACCTAACCCACATCTAGAACATCTGGGTCAGACCTAACCCAGAGATCTAGAACATCTGGGTCAGACCTAACCCACATCTAGAACATCTGGGTCAGACCTAACCCAGAGATCTAGAACATCTGGGTCAGACCTAACCCACATCTAGAACATCTGGGTCAGATCTAACCCAGAGATCTAGAACATCTGGGTCAGACCTAACCCACATCTAGAACATCTGGGTCAGACCTAACCCAGAGGTCCAGAACATCTGGGTCAGACCTAACCCAGAGATCTTTCTGAGTCAGACCTAACCCAGAGATCTAGAACATCTGGGTCAGACCTAACCCAGATCTAGAACAGCTGGGTCAGACCTAACCCAGAGGTCCAGAACATCTGGGTCAGACCTAACCCAGATCTAGAACAGCTGGGTCAGACCTAACCCAGAGGTCCAGAACATCTGGGTCAGACCTAACCCAGATCTAGTACATCTGAGTCAGACCTAACCCACATCTAGAACATCTGGGTCAGACCTAACCCAGAGGTCCAGAACATCTGGGTCAGACCTAACCCAGAGATCTAGAACATCTGGGCCAGACCTAACCCAGAGATCTAGAACATCTGGGCCAGACCTAACCCACATCTAGAACATCTGAGTCAGACCTAACCCAGAGGTCCAGAACATCTGGGTCAGACCTAAACCAGAGATCTAGAACATCTGAGTCAGACCTAACCCACATCTAGAACATCTGGGTCAGACCTAACCCAGAGATCTAGAACATCTGGGCCAAACCTAACCCAGAGATCTAGAACATCTGGGCCAAACCTAACCCAGAGATCTAGAACATCTGGGCCAGACCTAACCCACATCTAGAACATCTGAGTCAGACCTAACCCAGAGGTCCAGAACATCTGGGTCAGACCTAACCCACATCTAGAACATCTGGGTCAGACCTAACCCACATCTAGAACATCTGGGTCAGACCTAACCCAGAGATCTAGAACATCTCGGTCAGACCTAACCCACATCTAGAACATCTGAGTCAGACCTAACCCACATCTAGAACATCTGGGTCAGACCTAACCCACATCTAGAACATCTGGGTCAGACCTAACCCACATCTAGAACATCTGGGTCAGACCTAACCCACATCTAGA